>CAXKVT010000349.1:7500-12500 GCA_964058875.1 Carex rostrata
TTTCAACCCTTGCGGCTACCCGCATCGGTCTTACGGGCGCCTCCACGCTTAGACGCCCTGCCCGATCGTGTTTCGCCGGCTTTACGGCTGGGGATTTCAACCCGCATCGGTCTCTGCGGGGCGCCTCCACGCTTAGGCACCCCGCTCAACCGTGTTTCGCCGGCTTTACGGCTGGGGATTTCAACCCGCTCGGTCACTGCGGGGCGCCTCCACGCTTAGGCGCCCCGCTCAACCGTGTTTCGCCGGCTTTACGGCTGGGGATTTCAACCCGCGCGGCTACCCGCATCGGTCTTACGGGCGCCTCCACGCTTAGACGCCCTGCCCGAACGTGTTTCGCCGGCTTTACGGCTGGGGATTTCAACCCGCTCGGTCTCTACGGGGCGCCTCCACGCTTAGGCTCCCCAATGAACCGTGTTTCGCCGGCTTTACGGCTGGGGATTTCAACCCGCGCGGCTACCCGCATCGGTCTTACGGGCGCCTCCACGCTTAGACGCCCTGCCCGACCGTGTTTCGCCGGCTTTACGGCTGGGGATTTCAACCCGCTCGGTCTCTGCGGGGCGCCTCCACGCTTAGGCGCCCCAATGAACCGTGTTTCGCCGGCTTTACGGCTGGGGATTTCAACCCGCTCGGTCTCTGCGGGGCGCCTCCACGCTTAGGCGCCCCAATGAACCGTGTTTCGCCGGCTTTACGGCTGGGGATTTCAACCCGCGCGGCTACCCGCATCGGTCTTACGGGCGAAACTCCACGCGGAGTCGCCCTGCCCGAACTTGTTTCGCCGGCTTTACGGCTGGGGATTTCAACCCGCTCGGTCTCTGCGGGGCGCCTCCACGCTTAGGCGCCCCAATGAACCGTGTTTCGCCGGCTTTACGGCTGGGGATTTCAACCCGCTCGGTCTCTGCGGGGCGCCTCCACGCTTAGGCGCCCCAATGAACCGTGTTTCGCCGGCTTTACGGCTGGGGATTTCAACCCGCGCGGCTACCCGCATCGGCCTTACGGGCGAAACTCCACGCGGAGTCACCCTGCCCGACCGCTTTTCGCCGGCTTTACGGCTGGGGATTTCAACCCGCATCGGTCTTACGGGCGCCTCCACGCTTAGACGCCCTGCCCCACCGTGTTTCGCCGGCTCTACGGCTGGGGATTTCAACCCGCGTGGTCCGTGTTTTTCGGTAACATATTCGTGTTCCTTGCCCCCGACGGGCCGTGTTTTTCGGTAACAAAATCGTGTCTTTTGTCCCCGCTGCACCGTGTTTTTTGCCCCGCTCAACCGTGTTTTTTGCCCCCGCTCAACCGTGCTTACTGCCCCCGCTCAACCGTGTTTTTTCGGTAACATAATCGTGTCTTCGGGTAACATAATCTTGTTTTTCGGGCCATTTTACACCGACGGAGGCACCCACAGGGGCCATGTACACCCCGCTTGGCATGTACATGAGGGGCTGCCTCTTCCAAAAATCCTTCCCCCCTATAGGGGAATATGCATTTTGGGTCTCCAGCCACGCCCAGGGTTACCACCCCCTGGAAATCCCCCAGGTTTACCCCCCATTTTATGTGGATGCATAGATTCAGACCGCCCTGCTCCACCGCTTTTGGCCATTTTTGCCCAACGTTAGCCGCTTCGGCGTGCCGCTGGACTGTTTTCGGGCCTTTTTCACCGACGCTTGGCCGTATCCGCTTAGTTTTCCCCAACGCGTGGCCGCATCCGCTTAGTTTTCCCCCGCTGGACTGTTTTCGGGTCACTTTTGCCCAACGTTAGCGGCTTCCGCTTGCCGCTGGGCTGTTTTCGGGCCATTTTTCCCCCACACTTGGCCGTATCCGCTTAGTTTTCCCCAACGCGTGGCCGCATCCGCTTAGTTTTCCCCCGCTGAACTGTTTTCGGGTCACTTTTGCCCAACGTTAGCCGCTTCCGCTTGCCGCTGGGCTGTTTTCGAGCCATTTTTCCCCAACACTTGGCCGTATCCGCTTAGTTTTCCCCAACGCGTGGCCGCATCCGCTTAGTTTTCCCCCGCTGAACTGTTTTCGGGTCAGTTTTGCCCAACGTTAGCCGCTACCGCTTGCCGCTGGACTGTTTTCGGGCCAATTTCCACCGACTCTTGGCCGTATCCGCTTAGTTTTCCCCAACGCGTGGCCGCATCCGCTTAGTTTTCCCCCGCTGAACTGTTTTCGGGTCACTTTTGCCCAACGTTAGCCGCTTCCGCTTGCCGCTGGACTGTTTTCGGGCCAATTTCCACCGACTCTTGGCCGTATCCGCTTAGTTTTCCCCAACGCGTGGCCGCATCCGCTTAGTTTTCCCCCGCTGAACTGTTTTCGGGTCAGTTTTGCCCAACGTTAGCCGCTTCCGCTTGCCGCTGGACTGTTTTCGGGCCAATTTCCACCGACTCTTGGCCGTATCCGCTTAGTTTTCCCCAACGCGTGGCCGCATCCGCTTAGTTTTCCCCCGCTGATCCATTTTCGGGTCACTTTTGCCCAACGTTAGCCGCTTCCGCTTGCCGCTGGGCTGTTTTCGGGCCAATTTCCACCGACACTTGGCCGCATCCGCTTAGTTTTCCCCAACGCGTGGCCGCATCCGCTTAGTTTTCCCCCGCTTAACTGTTTTCGGGTCACTTTTCCCCAACGTTAGCCGCTTCCGCTTGCCGCTGGGCTGTTTTCGGGCCATTTTTCCCCAACACTAGGCCGTATCCGCTTAGTTTTCCCCAACGCGTGGCCGCATCCGCTTAGTTTTCCCCCGCTGAACTGTTTTCGGGTCACTTTTGCCCAACGTTAGCCGCTTCCGCTTGCCGCTGGACTGTTTTCGGGCCAATTTCCACCGACTCTGGGCCGGATCCGCTTAGTTTTCCCCAACGCTTGGCTGCATCCGCTTAATTTTCCCCAGCTGAACTGTTTTCGGGTCACTTTGTCCCAACGTTAGCCGTTTCCGCTTGCCGCTGGACTGTTTTCGGGCCATTTTCCACCGACTCTTGGCCGTATCCGCTTGGTTTTCCCCAACGCTTGGCTGCTTCCGCTTAATTTCCCCCAGCTGAACTGTTTTCGGGTCACTTTTGCCCAACGTTAGCCGTTTCCGCTTGCCGCTGGACTGTTTTCGGGCCATTTTTCACCGACACTTGGCCGTATCCGCTTAGTTTTCGCCAACAATTGGCTGCATCCGCTTAATTTTCCAAGCTATACTGCTTTCGGGTCAGTTTTGCCCAACGTTAGCCGCTTCCGCTTGCCGCTGGGCTGTTTTCGGGCCATTTTCCACCCACGCTGGCACCGACGGGGCCATGTACACCCACGCGCGTGTACATGAGGGGGCACCCATTTTTGAAAACCTTGCCCCCCTATAGGGGAATATGCATTTTGAGGCTCTAGCCACGCCCAGGGTTACCACCCCCTGAAAATCCCCCAAGTCAAAATCACCCATGTAAAATATTCAAAAAAATCTCAAAAAATCACAAAAAATTTATAAAATCAAATAAATTCAAAAAAAAAAAAAAAATTTCAAAAATTCAAAAAAAATTCAAAAAATTCAAAAAAATTCAAAAAAATTCAAAAATTTCAAAAATTCAAAAAAAGTCCAAAAACCCAAAAAAACTTCAAAAATTTCAAAAATTCAAAAAAATTTCAAAAAAAATTTCAAAAATTTGCCCCGCTGAACTGTTTTCGGGTCACTTTTGCCCAACGTTAGCCGCTTCCGCTTGCCGCTGGACTGTTTTCGGGCCAATTTCCACAGACTCTTGGCCGTATCCGCTTAGTTTTCCCCAACGCGTGGCCGCATCCGCTTAGTTTTCCCCCGCTGAACTGTTTTCGGGTCACTTTTGCCCAACGTTAGCCGCTTCCGCTTGCCGCTGGGCTGTTTTCGGGCCAATTTCCACCGACACTTGGCCGCATCCGCTTAGTTTTCCCCAACGCGTGCCCGCATCCGCTTAGTTTTCCCCCGCTTAACTGTTTTCGGGTCACTTTTCCCCAACGTTAGCCGCTTCCGCTTGCCGCTGGGCTGTTTTCGGGCCATTTTTCCCCAACACTTGGCCGTATCCGCTTAGTTTTCCCCAACGCGTGGCCGCATCCGCTTAGTTTTCCCCCGCTGAACTGTTTTCGGGTCACTTTTGCCCAACGTTAGCCGCTTCCGCTTGCCGCTGGACTGTTTTCGGGCCAATTTCCACCGACTCTGGGCCGGATCCGCTTAGTTTTCCCCAACGCTTGGCTGCATCCGCTTAATTTTCCCCAGCTGAACTGTTTTCGGGTCACTTTGTCCCAACGTTAGCCGTTTCCGCTTGCCGCTGGACTGTTTTCGGGCCATTTTCCACCGACTCTTGGCCGTATCCGCTTGGTTTTGCCCAACGCTTGGCTGCTTCCGCTTAATTTCCCCCAGCTGAACTGTTTTCGGGTCACTTTTGCCCAACGTTAGCCGTTTCCGCTTGCCGCTGGACTGTTTTCGGGCCATTTTTCACCGTCACTTGGCCGTATCCGCTTAGTTTTCGCCAACAATTGGCTGCATCCGCTTAATTTTCCAAGCTATACTGCTTTCGGGTCAGTTTTGCCCAACGTTAGCCGCTTCCGCTTGCCGCTGGGCTGTTTTCGGGCCATTTTCCACCCACGCTGGCACCGACGGGGCCATGTACACCCACGCGCGTGTACATGAGGGGGCACCCATTTTTGAAAACCTTGCCCCCCTATAGGGGAATATGCATTTTGAGGCTCTAGCCACGCCCAGGGTTACCACCCCCTGAAAATCCCCCAAGTCGAAATCACCCATGTAAAATATTCAAAAAAATCTCAAAAAATCACAAAAAATTTATAAAATCAAATAAATTCAAAAAAAATTCAAAAATTCAAAAATTCAAAAAAAATTCAAAAAATTCAAAAAAATTCAAAAAAATTCAAAAAAATTCAAAAAATTCAAAAATTCAAAAAAAGTCCAAAAACCCAAAAAAACTTCAAAAATTTCAAAAATTCAAAAAAATTTCAAAATTTCAAAAAAAATTTCAAAAATTTGCCCTGCTGAACTGTTTTCGGGTGACTTTTGCCCA
>CAXKVT010000349.1:22500-27500 GCA_964058875.1 Carex rostrata
GGAGTCACCCTGCCCGACCGCTTTTCGCCGGCTTTACGGCTGGGGATTTCAACCCGCATCGGTCTTACGGGCGCCTCCACGCTTAGACGCCCTGCCCCACCGTGTTTCGCCGGCTCTACGGCTGGGGATTTCAACCCGCGTGGTCCGTGTTTTTCGGTAACATATTCGTGTTCCTTGCCCCCGACGGGCCGTGTTTTTCGGTAACAAAATCGTGTCTTTTGTCCCCGCTGCACCGTGTTTTTTGCCCCGCTCAACCGTGTTTTTTGCCCCCGCTCAACCGTGCTTACTGCCCCCGCTCAACCGTGTTTTTTCGGTAACATAATCGTGTCTTCGGGTAACATAATCTTGTTTTTCGGGCCATTTTACACCGACGGAGGCACCCACAGGGGCCATGTACACCCCGCTTGGCATGTACATGAGGGGCTGCCTCTTCCAAAAATCCTTCCCCCCTATAGGGGAATATGCATTTTGGGTCTCCAGCCACGCCCAGGGTTACCACCCCCTGGAAATCCCCCAGGTTTACCCCCCATTTTATGTGGATGCATAGATTCAGACCGCCCTGCTCCACCGCTTTTGGCCATTTTTGCCCAACGTTAGCCGCTTCGGCGTGCCGCTGGACTGTTTTCGGGCCTTTTTCACCGACGCTTGGCCGTATCCGCTTAGTTTTCCCCAACGCGTGGCCGCATCCGCTTAGTTTTCCCCCGCTGGACTGTTTTCGGGTCACTTTTGCCCAACGTTAGCGGCTTCCGCTTGCCGCTGGGCTGTTTTCGGGCCATTTTTCCCCCACACTTGGCCGTATCCGCTTAGTTTTCCCCAACGCGTGGCCGCATCCGCTTAGTTTTCCCCCGCTGAACTGTTTTCGGGTCACTTTTGCCCAACGTTAGCCGCTTCCGCTTGCCGCTGGGCTGTTTTCGAGCCATTTTTCCCCAACACTTGGCCGTATCCGCTTAGTTTTTCCCAACGCGTGGCCGCATCCGCTTAGTTTTCCCCCGCTGAACTGTTTTCGGGTCAGTTTTGCCCAACGTTAGCCGCTACCGCTTGCCGCTGGACTGTTTTCGGGCCAATTTCCACCGACTCTTGGCCGTATCCGCTTAGTTTTCCCCAACGCGTGGCCGCATCCGCTTAGTTTTCCCCCGCTGAACTGTTTTCGGGTCACTTTTGCCCAACGTTAGCCGCTTCCGCTTGCCGCTGGACTGTTTTCGGGCCAATTTCCACCGACTCTTGGCCGTATCCGCTTAGTTTTCCCCAACGCGTGGCCGCATCCGCTTAGTTTTCCCCCGCTGAACTGTTTTCGGGTCAGTTTTGCCCAACGTTAGCCGCTTCCGCTTGCCGCTGGACTGTTTTCGGGCCAATTTCCACCGACTCTTGGCCGTATCCGCTTAGTTTTCCCCAACGCGTGGCCGCATCCGCTTAGTTTTCCCCCGCTGATCCATTTTCGGGTCACTTTTGCCCAACGTTAGCCGCTTCCGCTTGCCGCTGGGCTGTTTTCGGGCCAATTTCCACCGACACTTGGCCGCATCCGCTTAGTTTTCCCCAACGCGTGGCCGCATCCGCTTAGTTTTCCCCCGCTTAACTGTTTTCGGGTCACTTTTCCCCAACGTTAGCCGCTTCCGCTTGCCGCTGGGCTGTTTTCGGGCCATTTTTCCCCAACACTAGGCCGTATCCGCTTAGTTTTCCCCAACGCGTGGCCGCATCCGCTTAGTTTTCCCCCGCTGAACTGTTTTCGGGTCACTTTTGCCCAACGTTAGCCGCTTCCGCTTGCCGCTGGACTGTTTTCGGGCCAATTTCCACCGACTCTGGGCCGGATCCGCTTAGTTTTCCCCAACGCTTGGCTGCATCCGCTTAATTTTCCCCAGCTGAACTGTTTTCGGGTCACTTTGTCCCAACGTTAGCCGTTTCCGCTTGCCGCTGGACTGTTTTCGGGCCATTTTCCACCGACTCTTGGCCGTATCCGCTTGGTTTTCCCCAACGCTTGGCTGCTTCCGCTTAATTTCCCCCAGCTGAACTGTTTTCGGGTCACTTTTGCCCAACGTTAGCCGTTTCCGCTTGCCGCTGGACTGTTTTCGGGCCATTTTTCACCGACACTTGGCCGTATCCGCTTAGTTTTCGCCAACAATTGGCTGCATCCGCTTAATTTTCCAAGCTATACTGCTTTCGGGTCAGTTTTGCCCAACGTTAGCCGCTTCCGCTTGCCGCTGGGCTGTTTTCGGGCCATTTTCCACCCACGCTGGCACCGACGGGGCCATGTACACCCACGCGCGTGTACATGAGGGGGCACCCATTTTTGAAAACCTTGCCCCCCTATAGGGGAATATGCATTTTGAGGCTCTAGCCACGCCCAGGGTTACCACCCCCTGAAAATCCCCCAAGTCAAAATCACCCATGTAAAATATTCAAAAAAATCTCAAAAAATCACAAAAAATTTATAAAATCAAATAAATTCAAAAAAAAAAAAAAAATTTCAAAAATTCAAAAAAAATTCAAAAAATTCAAAAAAATTCAAAAAAATTCAAAAATTTCAAAAATTCAAAAAAAGTCCAAAAACCCAAAAAAACTTCAAAAATTTCAAAAATTCAAAAAAATTTCAAAAAAAATTTCAAAAATTTGCCCCGCTGAACTGTTTTCGGGTCACTTTTGCCCAACGTTAGCCGCTTCCGCTTGCCGCTGGACTGTTTTCGGGCCAATTTCCACAGACTCTTGGCCGTATCCGCTTAGTTTTCCCCAACGCGTGGCCGCATCCGCTTAGTTTTCCCCCGCTGAACTGTTTTCGGGTCACTTTTGCCCAACGTTAGCCGCTTCCGCTTGCCGCTGGGCTGTTTTCGGGCCAATTTCCACCGACACTTGGCCGCATCCGCTTAGTTTTCCCCAACGCGTGCCCGCATCCGCTTAGTTTTCCCCCGCTTAACTGTTTTCGGGTCACTTTTCCCCAACGTTAGCCGCTTCCGCTTGCCGCTGGGCTGTTTTCGGGCCATTTTTCCCCAACACTTGGCCGTATCCGCTTAGTTTTCCCCAACGCGTGGCCGCATCCGCTTAGTTTTCCCCCGCTGAACTGTTTTCGGGTCACTTTTGCCCAACGTTAGCCGCTTCCGCTTGCCGCTGGACTGTTTTCGGGCCAATTTCCACCGACTCTGGGCCGGATCCGCTTAGTTTTCCCCAACGCTTGGCTGCATCCGCTTAATTTTCCCCAGCTGAACTGTTTTCGGGTCACTTTGTCCCAACGTTAGCCGTTTCCGCTTGCCGCTGGACTGTTTTCGGGCCATTTTCCACCGACTCTTGGCCGTATCCGCTTGGTTTTGCCCAACGCTTGGCTGCTTCCGCTTAATTTCCCCCAGCTGAACTGTTTTCGGGTCACTTTTGCCCAACGTTAGCCGTTTCCGCTTGCCGCTGGACTGTTTTCGGGCCATTTTTCACCGTCACTTGGCCGTATCCGCTTAGTTTTCGCCAACAATTGGCTGCATCCGCTTAATTTTCCAAGCTATACTGCTTTCGGGTCAGTTTTGCCCAACGTTAGCCGCTTCCGCTTGCCGCTGGGCTGTTTTCGGGCCATTTTCCACCCACGCTGGCACCGACGGGGCCATGTACACCCACGCGCGTGTACATGAGGGGGCACCCATTTTTGAAAACCTTGCCCCCCTATAGGGGAATATGCATTTTGAGGCTCTAGCCACGCCCAGGGTTACCACCCCCTGAAAATCCCCCAAGTCGAAATCACCCATGTAAAATATTCAAAAAAATCTCAAAAAATCACAAAAAATTTATAAAATCAAATAAATTCAAAAAAAATTCAAAAATTCAAAAATTCAAAAAAAATTCAAAAAATTCAAAAAAATTCAAAAAAATTCAAAAAAATTCAAAAAATTCAAAAATTCAAAAAAAGTCCAAAAACCCAAAAAAACTTCAAAAATTTCAAAAATTCAAAAAAATTTCAAAATTTCAAAAAAAATTTCAAAAATTTGCCCTGCTGAACTGTTTTCGGGTGACTTTTGCCCAACGTTAGCCGCTTCCGCTTGCCGCTGGACTGTTTTCGGGCCTATTTCCACCGACTCTTGGCCGTATCCGCTTAGTTTTCCCCAACGCGTGGCCGCATCCGCTTAGTTTTCCCCCGCTTAACTGTTTTCGGGTCACTTTTCCACAACGTTAGCCGCTTCCGCTTGCCGCTGGGCTGTTTTCGGGCCAATTTCCACCGACTCTTGGCCGGATCCGCTTAATTTTCCCCAACGCGTGGCCGCATCCGCTTAGTTTTCCCCCGCTGAACTGTTTTCGGGTCACTTTTTCCCAACGTTAGCCGCTTCCGCTTGCCGCTGGACTGTTTTCGGGCCAATTTCCACCGACTCTGGGCCAGATCCGCTTTGTTTTCCCCAACGCGTGGCCGCATCCGCTTAGTTTTCCCCCGCTTAACTGTTTTCGTGTCACTTTTCCCCAACGTTAGCCGCTTCCGCTTGCCGCTGGGCTGTTTTCGGGCCAATTTCCACCGACTCTTGGCCGGATCCGCTTAATTTTCCCCAGCTGAACTGTTTTCGGGTCATTTTAGCCCGACGGGGGCACCGACGGGACTGTTTTCGGGCCATTTTGCACCGACGCTTGGCCGCATGCGCTCAGTTTTGGGGCCATTTTTCACTGACGGCTGGCCGCATCCGCTTAGTTGCCCCCGCTTTGCTGATTTTTGCGCCGTTTTTTTTGTTGAACTTCAGGTTTCAAACTTCCAATTTTTTTTCCAAACTGCAGATTTCATATTTTATATTTTTAATAAATTTGAACTTTTTCAAAATATCAAAAAAGTATTGCCTACATCCATAATTTGGATCGCGTACAATCCGGAAGTTTGAGAAATGGTCCACACCGGGTGTGAACCATCCAATCCGAAAAAAGTGGGAATTTTTACAAGCCGGAAAAACTGGAGTTTCAATGGCTCTTTGGACGGTTGTAATTCATTTGGATCAAAAATTGTCCAACCCACTTGCATAAGATCCGAAATTGTCCAACCCAATTTTCTTTTTCCA
>CAXKVT010000349.1:37500-39034 GCA_964058875.1 Carex rostrata
TTGCCCAACGTTAGCCGCTACCGCTTGCCGCTGGACTGTTTTCGGGCCAATTTCCACCGACTCTTGGCCGTATCCGCTTAGTTTTCCCCAACGCGTGGCCGCATCCGCTTAGTTTTCCCCCCGCTGAACTGTTTTCGGGGTCACTTTTGCCCAACGTTAGCCGCTTCCGCTTGCCGCTGGACTGTTTTCGGGCCAATTTCCACCGACTCTTGGCCGTATCCGCTTAGTTTTCCCCCAACGCGTGGCCGCATCCGCTTAGTTTTCCCCGCTGAACTGTTTCGGGTCAGTTTTGCCCAACGTTAGCCGCTTCCGCTTGCCGCTGGACTGTTTTCGGGCCAATTTCCACCGACTCTTGGCCGTATCCGCTTAGTTTTCCCCAACGCGTGGGCCGCATCCGCTTAGTTTTCCCCCGCTGATCCATTTTCGGGTCACTTTTGCCCAACGTTAGCCGCTTCCGCTTGCCGCTGGGCTGTTTTCGGGCCAATTTCCACCGACACTTGGCCGCATCCGCTTAGTTTTCCCCAACGCGTGGCCGCATTCCGCTTAGTTTTCCCCCGCTTAACTGTTTTCGGGTCACTTTTCCACAACGTTAGCCGCTTCCGCTTGCCGCTGGGCTGTTTTCGGGCCATTTTTCCCCAACACTAGGCGTATCCGCTTAGTTTTCCCCAACGCGTGGCCGCATCCGCTTAGTTTTCCCCGCTGAACTGTTTTCGGGTCACTTTTGCCCAACGTTAGCCGCTTCCGCTTGCCGCTGGACTGTTTTCGGGCCAATTTCCACCGACTCTGGGCCGGATCCGCTTAGTTTTCCCCAACGCTTGCTGCATCCGCTTAATTTTCCCCCAGCTGAACTGTTTTCGGGTCACTTTGTCCCAACGTTAGCCGTTTCCGCTTGCCGCTGGACTGTTTTCGGGCCATTTTCCACCGACTCTTGGCCGTATCCGCTTGGTTTTCCCCAACGCTTGGCTGCTTCCGCTTAATTTCCCCCAGCTGAACTGTTTTCGGGTCACTTTTGCCCAACGTTAGCCGTTTCCGCTTGCCGCTGGACTGTTTTCGGGCCATTTTTCACCGACACTTGGCCGTATCCGCTTAGTTTTCGCCAACAATTGGCTGCATCCGCTTAATTTTCCAAGCTATACTGCTTTCGGGGTCAGTTTTGCCCAACGTTAGCCGCTTCCGCTTGCCGCTGGGCTGTTTTCGGCCATTTTCCACCCACGCTGGCACCGACGGGGCCATGTACACCCACGCGCGTGTACATGAGGGGGCACCCATTTTTGAAAACCTTGCCCCCCTATAGGGGAATATGCATTTTGAGGCTCTAGCCACGCCCAGGGGTTACCACCCCCTGAAAATCCCCCCAAGTCAAAATCACCCATGTAAAATATTCAAAAAAATCTCAAAAAATCACAAAAAATTTATAAAATCAAATAAATTCAAAAAAAAAAAAAAAATTTCAAAAATTCAAAAAAATTCAAAAATTCAAAAAATTCAAAAAAATTCAAAAATTTCAAAAATTCAAAAAAAGTCCAAAAACCCA
>CAXKVT010000350.1:0-40403 GCA_964058875.1 Carex rostrata
TAACACACCAAATCGACCCGCCGACGTGCGTCATACAAAAAAAATCAAATATTTCGGTTCTTTTTTTGAGATCATATCTCCCTCTATTATCATAATAGTATTATTGGATCCGTGCGTTGCAAAAATATAAAACTTGGTTTTCAAACATATTTTATTATGAAGATTATGTTGAGCGGTTCGGATCGATTGTTCGGATTTTAAAAACGAAGATAAAGGATGTGAAGTATATTGGAGCATAAAATCATGATATATTTGAACCCTCCTCTTCATAAATATATTTATCATTTATACAATACAAAATTACAATTTTATATTTACATACCACAAATTGTAAATGAAAAACCATCTAAATTAATTCTAATATAAACAAGGAAATGAATTCTAATAATAAATTAAGAGGTACAAAATGAAAGAACATCCACATTTATTCATAACAGTAGACAAGTTTTAAGTACAAGAGAAATTTTCATTTCCAAAAGAAATATATATATATACAAATCTAAATATATATATATAACAAAGCTAATTAAAATATATATCAAACAAATGTTTAATTCCACTGCTCCCTGACATTCATCGTCATGCATCGTCTGTTTTACTATCATGATTGAGACTTCAAACGACTTCTAACACGAAGGATAAATTCCGAAGCTGCGGCGTCGATGTCCTCTTCTCTATCTGTTTTTCCTGTACCAGTTTTATTTTCATGGTCGAGACGACTTCTCATACGACGGATAAAAGCCGAAGCTGCAGTGTCGATGTCCTTTTCTATATCTATTTTTCCAGCACCGGTTTTACTTTCATGGTTGAGACGACTTCTCACACGAAGGATAAAAGCTGAAGCAGCGTTGTCGATCTCCTTTTCTCTATCTATTTTCCCATCTGTAATTGGTATATCTATTACCTGTTTGAGAGCAAACAGACAACATTACTTGATTTGACAAACAATAATTTTCTACTCTTCTAAAAAATAGTAAAAAAAACCCTAAAAAATATAAAATTTAGTTTACAAGTACATTCATACAGAGACCTTGTTGATTGTTTTGGATCAACCGTTAGGATTTTGAAAACAAAAATATTGATTTGTAGTACGGACCAATTCGCCCTATGCATAGTACCATACCCTCACTCTTATACAAGATATTATATTATATATATATATTTTACCTTGGTACGAGACATCTTAACTAATTGTGCGCTCTTTTACTTTGTGCTAATCAAAGCCTCCTTTGTTTTTCTGGGACAAGGATTCCAGGATGCTTATATAACAACCGATTTGAAGAAGAATTCAATTAAAAGGGAGGTACACAGAATTTTCACTGTGGTTTCTTCTAATTAATTGGACAATTTACCAGCATTTACCGTCACAACATGAAGTCAATTCTTAATGCTTAAGTCACAACATGAAGACAATTTACCTGCATTTGAACGATCCTCTAAGTCAAATAATTTACTTCTAAATACAAATTGCAAATTTCATGTATACCCTTTAGAAACTTCATAAACTTCTGAAATTGGGCCCCAATTTATATCCTAATTGAATAAAATATTTAGTCAACGCGTTAATGATCCAACAAAATACAAACCGCAAATTCCAACTTAATAAATTCTAGGGAGAATTTCATGTAAATCCTTCATAAACTTCTGAAATTTGGGCCCCAATTTCTATCCTAATTGAAGAATTTTTTAGTCAACGCGTTATTGCTCTATCAAAATACAAACCACAAATTCCAGCTTCATAAATTCTAGGGAGAATTTCATGTAAATCCTTCAGAAACTTCTGAAATTTGGGCCCCAATTTCTATCCTAATTGAATAATTTTTTTAGTCAACACGTTAATGATCCATTGAAATACAAACCACAAATTCCAGCTTAATAAATTATAGGAAGAATTTCATGTAAATTCTTCAGAAATTTCTGAAATTTGGGCCCCAATTTCTACGAAATAGCTTCTTGCTCAAGGCAAAGAAAGACGCTCTTCTACGTCATTATCTTCGCACCAATCTGATTAAATGCAATATAGATTTATGGACTGGGGGAGGTCCAACAGAAATTGAATGAAATTGGATCTGATATCTGATCATCTGATCGAAAAGATCACGAACAATTAAAATGAAGGAGGAAAATAAATTTAACCAATCCAGCGTATTGCAACCTTTATTTTCACAACGTGACAAAAAAAATTTAGGCCCGGATAATATTTTGTCACGTTGGTACGGATCAGAGTTTAAACCAAAGTCCCATTTGCCATTATGAATTGTAGGTTAACAAATTTACATAATATCTTGTTAGATTAATTATGCCATTATACAATTTGCAGCAGCCAACATATATATTTGTATCACTATATAGAACATATATATTCACTACTATAAAAAAAAAACCTTTTATATCGGTTAGAATCGCGTTGCGCCATCGGGGTCCAATCCGATGCATATTGGTAAATATATATAGAGAATTTCCTTTTCTAATTTAGAGGATCATAATGGTTAATTTCAATTTAGTACAAGTAGAATCAATGCCTTGAATTTTAAGTTAAACTAGTCTAACTTAATGTGTATCAACTGAAGGTGCATACTTTTTCCCGACAATATTTTCATCTATGAACAACAATTGTTATAAGTTCTCAAATTAATATGGAGCCGCAGAAAATATGAGTCGTCTTGTTAATTTGTCTTTTTTTTTTTAAAGCCTTGGCAGTGTCTGCCAATGGAATTTATTATACATCTTACATGTCTAGTATGTCTTACACCAACAAGTTAAATTAAAACATCTATCAATCTTTCGAACAAAACTTCAACCAGAGTAATCCTTCTTGCAAGATATGTTGCGTTAGTTCATGAGAACGCATCTTGTAATTTCGAAAGATCCTCGCATTACGTTGTTTCCACAAGTGCCAGCATGCACTAATAAAAAATACTGCCCATGCATTCTCATGCATCTTTACCCCTGCTAGCCCTCTTCTTTGAGAAGCATACCACACTCTTTTCACTGTTTCATCTGGAATCATAATAACCTGACCCAAAGCCATCTCCAGTCTTTGCCAGACTTGTTGCGCATAAGTACATTTAAACAACAAATGCAAAGCAGTTTCGAATGGGCAGTTGTCGCACATGACACACTGCCGATCACAACCTATTCTCCTTTTCTCAAGTACATCTTGCGTTAGTATTTTTCCATTTAGTGTTAGGTAAATAAAAACCCTCACTGTTGGTGGAACTTGGTATTTCCAAATTTTGCTAAAACCGTACTTGAGTTTTCCGCCTCCCATAATTACCTTATAAAATGATTTAGAGCTGTATTCACCAGATGCATTCCATCTCCAACTGATTGCATCTTGTTGAGTTGTGAAAGATATTCTGGTGCTTGGTGTTCGTAGCACCGTACCCAGCAGCGGACTAGCCTCACAAAGTGATAAGTTAGGTCGGTACAGCCCCACTCTTGCAACTCTGGGACCCACTAGAGGAAGGCCCTGCCACGAGTCAAACCAGTAAGAAATGCTCTTCCCATCCCCCACACTCCATCTTGTACTCCAAAGGAAGAAGTATTTTATCTGCATCAAGTTATTCCAAAAGAAAGAACCTTGCATTATCCAAAATTTCGGACCAGCTGCCCGGTTCCCTTTACCACGAATTTTTGTTGCCACTGATGCCCATAAGCAGTCCGGCTGTTTATATAATTTCCACCACCAACGTAACAATAATGCGATATTTTGTATTTCAAAATTTGGTACTCCAAGCCCCCCCCACGCCTTTGGCAAGCATACCGTGTCCCAGTTAGTTAAAGAAATTCCGGGACTATCCATTCCAGTTTTTCCCCACAAAAATTCTCTTCTTATCTTGTTCGTTCTAGTGATGACCCATTGAGGCAATTTAAATGCAGACATGAAATAAACAGGCATCGACGATAGGACAGAGTTTAAAAGTTGTAGTCTACCTCCACGAGATAATAATTTACCCTTCCAACCGGCTAGTTTCTCTTCCATTTTCTCTACCAGAGGCATAAATGAGGCCCGACCTGGTTTTCTAACGGAGAGCGGCAACCCGAGGTACTGAATTGGGAAGTCAGTGCGCTGACATCCTAGAATAGCCTGCGCCATTTCCACTTGATCAGATTCTAAATTAATTGGAACAAACGTGCTTTTGGAGAAATTAATTTGTAATCCCGACACCGATGTGAAAAGCCAAAGAATCAGCTTTAGTGAAACCAAAGATAGAGCATCGGCTCCCACAATCACCGCAGTGTCATCCGCGTACTGGAGTGCCAAAACTGATTCCTTAATTTTATTTGATAAAGGAACCTGTAAAATATCATTCAAACCTGAGACCATTTGCTGAAAGATATCGACCATTAAATCAAACAACATTGGTGACAATGGATCACCCTGCCGCAAACCTCGCTTGTGCTTGAAATAATTGGATGCTTGACCATTGATTACAACTCTAGATGATGCCGTTTCCACCAGATTTTGAATCCACTTTATCCATATAACCGGAAATCCCCTCGCATGCAGAACCCGGATCAAAAATGACCAATTGATCGAGTCGAAAGCCTTTGCCAGATCAATTTTTAAAAAAATTGCCTGCTTTCCGCTACTTGATAAATGTTGCAAAATCTCCCTCGTAGCCACAAAATTCTCAGTGATTTGCCTATCTTTAATAAAAGCCGTCTGAAACGGAGAAATAAGGTCAGGAAGGGCATGGCGCAATCTATCGGCCAAGATTTTTGAGATCAGCTTTGGTACGGTATTAATTATGCTTATCGGTCGAAAGTCTTTGACTGTATGCTGGTTATTACCTTTGGGAATCATTACAATATTTGCATGATTAAAAGGAGAGAGATCCAGCCTTAGAGCAAAAAAATCAAATACCAATTGGACCACATCTGCTTTCACAAACTGCCAATTTATTTGCAAGAATTCATTGGGTAGTCCATCTGGCCCCGAAGCCTTGTTTCTCGCTAACCTGTGAACTGCCTTTTCTATCTCAGCCTCCGTGATGGGTTGCTGCAAATGTGAAAGAGTTGGGTTTGAGGTGTATAGCTTACATGGCTCAAAAGTTAGCACTTCACTTGATTTGCCGAGAGCACCTTGTAAGTATTGAAAAAACGCCTCGATTATCTGACCCGGATCTGTAACTGTCAAACCATCATGTTCCAATGATAAGATAGCATTTCTTCTATGCCTAGCTGAAGCACAAGCATGGAAGAAGCGAGTGTTCTTGTCCCCGTGCGCTAACCAGTGACATCTGGATCTTTGCTTCCATCTCAACTCCATGTTATTTGCAAGTTCATATGTTCTTTCACGCACCAAATTTCGAAATCTGAATTCATGTGCAAACAGTGGCCTTTTTTCTTCAATTTGATCAAAAAACAAAATAACTTGCTTACAATATTGTAGCTGCGGATCCATCTGCCCAAAATTATGCATATGCCAATTTTTTAGTGCCTCATGCGTAGCCTCTATTTTTGAATTAAAAATATGCACCATATCTCCATGCTGCCGGTACTGCGTTTGCCACACATCTTGTATTATTGAAGCTGCTTCAGGATATTTCAACCAAAAAATTTCCAATTTTGGTTCCTTTTTCAACGTTTGAGGGTTTTTGCAAATTAAGAGAAGCGGAGCATGATCAGAGACCGTCATCTCCAAGGCTTGCAGCGAAATTAATGGATATTGCACTGACCACTCTGATGACATTAGAACTCTGTCTAACTTTGAAAAAACTGGCACCGGTCTCTTGCTAGACCATGTGAATTGACGGTTTTTAAGTGCAATATCTATCAAGCCTAAATCTCGAATCAGATCATTGAAAGAGCACGCCAAATTCAGATCTCGCATATCTCCAGATCTATCTACGAGCCAACGAACCATATTGAAATCTCCCGCCATAATCCATGGATGTTGAACCAGTTCAGCTACCTTTCTTAGTTCAATGAGAAACAGTGGTTTAAGTGCATCCACTGACGGGCCATACACATTCGTGACTAAAAAACAGTGACCGGTATTCATATGCCTTAACAACACCGAAACCGTATGAGTGGAGGCCCAACTATTTAGCATCTCAAAAGACTTCTTCCATGATATTAAGCATCCACCAGATGTGCCAATGGATTGGATGTAAGCACACTGTTTCTCAAAAAATGAAGGTAGGACACGAGAGAAATAGAACACATCATGTGTACTCCACTTAGTTTCTTGCAAAATACAAACGTCACACCTTGACGACATTATTACATTTTTCACCACACTACATTTTTCACCACTACTCCCAAGCCCTCTACAATTCCAAGACATGAGCTTTATTTTTTTGTAATTCATGATTAAATAAAAATTAACATCCAACATCACTTTTCCGTCTAAACGAATCATCACTCAAAGTCCGCACCTACCATTTCCTCAGTCTCAGATTCATATTGGTTTGAACTATGTTGCTGCTCTATTAGAAGTCGCCTCTGTTCTTCCCTAGCCAATTTAGCTCTTTCATGATTGTCTTCTTTAATTGCTTGCACCACATCATCTGCCTTGAAACCACATCTATGAGCCATTGCGGAGCAGTGATCATATTCTACCCTAACTTCATAAAAACCTTCAGCATTCAAAGTAACTTCTGCCTTCCTGCCGCATTTTTTCTTCCCTATTCGTGATGTGACTCGTGATGTGCTGCCTTTTATCAAATTCACTTTGCTCTTCTGGGCCTGATTTTGTGGTTTTTTAAAAGAACTGGCCCGCAAATGCATCAGGGCTTTTGATGTCATCAGTTTCGGCCTCTTGCTTTGGCGTGTGGTCTCCACCCGTTTATCAGATATGATTATGTGGGACCCATTACCTTTTCCTGTAATGATTGTCCCATGATTTCCTCCCTTTTTTTCCTTATCTTTGCTCTGCACCTGATTCCCTTCTCGAAACGTTCGGATTTCAGGATTCTCATTACGAGAAAGAATCCTTTTTGGGAGTTGCCTATCAATTTTCTGTGGCCTCTCTCCCTCCTTCACCACGTCTTGACCCGTTTTCATTGGTTGTTCATCCGCCCCACACAATGGAGCAACAAAATCCCCATGCGTTAATAAATTTGAAATCCCAAAATCTTCCTCATTTATGGTAGCAGTAATGGAATGTTCCCTAGTATCTGCATTACCCATGGGATCTTCTGTGGATTGGTGCGGCATTTGATCCTGCTGCCTAGATGTGACATCTGCTTTGTCTTTACCGGCAAGGAACTTCCTGATCTCCGGCGGCAGTGACAACCAATCACGGCCTTGACAAATTTTCTGGAGCATTGCACGTGACATCTGGAATAGTTCTTCACTATCAGAACCATCCTGGTTATTTGGGGCATAGGACGGCACACATGATGGACTTAGGGGCCTACTAAATTGTGGTGGCTGCTTAGGCAGATCCTTCGGTGAATAAACTAGACCCGAAATCCATTTCCTTGGATATACTGGCATAACATACTCACAACCACCGACTTTCATGGCCACAGTTAGCGGTATGCGCTCCAAGTTGTCCGTCGCAATGACAGCCGTCCAACATTTGATATTGCTTGGATTGTCCTGAGCAACCTCTCCGAGGTATACTCCAAAACTCGAGACTGCCCGAATTACATGTTTCTCTCGGTATAGATGAGGCGGTATACCGACTATGTCAAGCATGACTTTGAGTGAGGGAACATTGATTGATGCTTCATCTCTAGGACTCCAAACTTGGAACGTCAAGCCCATATCCCAAACTGATACAGGGATAGCCGGGATGAGAGTTTGTGGAGTAAGACCCTCTGGTAGCCGAACTAGGTAACGACCTCTGGCCATGATACCAATCTCCATCTCTTCTTTCTTCACCAAGCCTGATCTAGCAATGTATTCTCCAAGGTCATCCACATGAAGTTCAGATTCGACTTGATGAGTATCAACCACCATTGCTGCTTCAAGTTTTTGTACCTCTGAAAAATATTCCTCATCACGTTCAATGAAGCATGCATGTCTTGCTGGCCTATTTTCCGGCATGGAGGGTGGATTGTAAGGGTAGTCTCCTGTGAGTATATCATCAAAAGAAACCTCATGCAGTGTGCTTGGCTGTAGCTTGGTTGGTTTGGGTGGTATGAAGGGTTTTGCATTAGGGTTGAGAGCAATGGCCTTGCAACGGTTCCCCGCATGGCCGTTACCCCAGCACTTGCCACATTTCATAGCATTACGACAGTTCGCTGCACTGTGGCCCCTAGTACAACATCTAAAACATCTTCCGTGCCATTCTGCAAACTGTGGAGATGGGGGGAATCGTAGGTTTGCGGGGCCATGTGGTGATATGTAAGGTGGCTTTGTATTTGGGTTCATTGGGTTGTTGGTCAGGGAAGGAACTGGTGAGTTGTTTGGAGTTCTGCGGTGGTGAGTGGTAGGTTTTTGGAAGGTGTTTCTAGCTGTTTGGGCGTAAGAAGGCTTAGAAGTATAAGGGATGTATGGTTTAGTCGTGGGAATGGTTTTTGTTGAAGATCTCCAGTTTTCGGGGTGGTGCCGGCGCCTTGAAACGATTTGCCATTCACCTTCAGAAGCCATGATCGCCTAAATAATTTGTCTATATTTGTATTGCATGATTCATAAATGAAATCCAAAAACAAATATAAAGAAACTAAATCATAATAATACTCTTGACGGCTACGTATTAAACATACATGTAATTATAGTTTGTTACTAAAATATATAAATTAATTATCAACCTTTGTCTAAGCCGTACAAATGATAAATATAGCGAGACCTCCTTGAAATCACAGAACAAATTCAGACAAATCTGGACCATAAAAACCAGCGATATTCAATAAATATAAAAAAATAGTAAACAATTTCCAAAAAATGTAGAATTTGGTCTCCAAACACATATTAATATGGAGAACAAGATGAACGGTTCGGATCGACCGTTAGGATTTTGAAAAGTCGAATATTGAGCCGTAGCACGGGAGACCTCTTAGCTACCCATAGCATATTAGCCAAATCCTATATATATATATATATATATATATATATATATTTCTCATTTATACAATACTATATTACAATTTTATATTTACAGATCACAAATTGTAAATGAAAAATCATCTAAATTAATTTTAATATAAAGGAGGAAATGAATTCTAAAAATAAATTAAGAGTTACAAAATGAAAGAACATCCACATTTATCCATAAGAGTAGACAAGTTTTAAGTACAAGAGAAATTTTCATTTCCAAAAGAAATATATATATGGACTGGGGGAGGTCCAATATATATTTTATTGACTTCAAGGCAAAGAAAGACGCTCTTTTACGTCATTATCTTCGCACCAATCTGATTGAATGCAATATAGATTTATGGACTGGGGGAGGTCCAATAGAAATTGAATGAAATTGGATCTGATATCTGATCATTTGCAACCTTTATTTTCACAGTGTGTCACAAAAAAAATTTAGGCCCGGATAATATGGGCTTTCAAATTTGGGCCGGTCGGAACAAAATCCTTGATTGTTTAGTTTCAGGTTCTTATTACATTCTCCATAAGCTGAGAAAATTTGTGCAATGAAAAACTTAAAAAAGTTGAGATGTTTGAAGTTTAGATTCCAAAAAGAATTTAGGGAAGAACTTTTTAATGAATACCGATTATTTTTCTATGTATTGGCTTGCTCTTTTTAACAAAATCATGGTATATTTTAACCCTCCTCTTCATATATATATTTCTCATTTATACAATACAAGATTACAATTTTATATTTACATACCACAAATTGTAAATGAAAAACCATCTAAATTAATTCTAATATAAATTAGTAAATAAATTCTAATAATAAATTAAGAGTTACAAAATGAAAGAACATCCACATTTATTCATAACAGTAGACAAGTTTTAAGTACAAGAGAAATTTTCATTTCCTAAAGAAATATATATATATAACAAATCTAAATATATATATATAACAAAGCTAAAATATATATCAAACAAATGTTTAATTCCACTGCTCCCTGACATTCATTGTCATTCATCGTCAGTTTTACTGTCATGGTTGAGACTTCAAACGACTTCTAACACGAAGGATAAATTCCGAAGCTGCGGCGTCGATGTCCTCTTCTCTATCTGTTTTTCCTGTACCAGTTTTATTTTCATGGTCGAGACGACTTCTCATACGACGGATAAAAGCCGAAGCTGCAGTGTCGATATCCTTTTCTATATCTGTTTTTCCGGCACCGGTTTTACTTTCATGGTTGAGACGACTTCTCACGCGAAGGATAAAAGCTGAAGCAGCGTTGTCGATCTCCTTTTCTCTATCTATTTTCCCATCTGTAATTGGTATATCTATTACCTGTTTGAGAGAAAACAGACAAAATTACTTGATCTGAAATTTCTGGACCATCCACAAACAATGAATTTCTACTCTTCTAAAAAAATAGTAAAAAAAATTCTTAAAAATATAAAATTTAGTTTACAAGTACATTCATATAGAGACCTTGTTGATTGTTTTAGATCAACCGTTAGGATTTTGAAAACAAAAATATTAATTTGTAGTACGGACCAATTCGCCCTATGCATAGTACCATACCCTCACTCTTATACAAGATATTATATTATATTATATATATATATATATATATATATATATATATATATATATTTTACCTTGGTACCAGACATCTTAACTAATTCTGCGCTCTTTTACTTTGTGCTAATCAAAGCCTCCTTTGTTTTTCTGGTACAAGGATTCCAGGATGCTTATATAACAACCGATTTGAAGAAGAATTCAATTAAAAGGGAGGTACACAGAATTTTCACTGTGGTTTCTTCTAATTAATTGGACAATTTACCAGCATTTACCGTCACAACATGAAGTCAATTCTTAATGCTTAAGTCACAACATGAAGACAATTTACCTGCATTTGAACGATCCTCTAAGTCAAATAATTTACTTCTAAATACAAATTGCAAATTTCATGTATACCCTTTAGAAACTTCATAAACTTCTGAAATTGGGCCCCAATTTATATCCTAATTGAATAAAATATTTAGTCAACGCGTTAATGATCCAACAAAATACAAACCGCAAATTCCAACTTAATAAATTCTAGGGAGAATTTCATGTAAATCCTTCATAAACTTCTGAAATTTGGGCCCCAATTTCTATCCTAATTGAAGAATTTTTTAGTCAACGCGTTATTGCTCTATCAAAATACAAACCACAAATTCCAGCTTCATAAATTCTAGGGAGAATTTCATGTAAATCCTTCAGAAACTTCTGAAATTTGGGCCCCAATTTCTATCCTAATTGAATAATTTTTTTAGTCAACACGTTAATGATCCATCAAAATACAAACCACAAATTCCAGCTTAATAAATTATAGGGAGAATTTCATGTAAATTCTTCAGTAATTTCTGAAATTTGGGCCCCAATTTCTACGAAATAGCTTCTTGCTCAAGGCAAAGAAAGACGCTCTTCTACGTCATTATCTTCGCACCAATCTGATTGAATGCAATATAGATTTATGGACTGGGGGAGGTCCAATAGAAATTGAATGAAACTGGATCTGATATCTGATCATCTGATCGAAAAGATCACGAACAATCAAAATGAAGGAAGAAAATAAATTTAACCAATCCAGCGTATTGCAACCTTTATTTTCGCAGTGTTACAAAAAAAAATTAGGCCCGAATAATATGGGCTTTCAAATATGGGCCGGTCTGAACAAAATCCTTGATTGTTTAGTTTCAGGTTCTTATTACATTCTCCATAAACTGAGAAAATTTGTACAATGGAAAACTTAAAAAAGTTGACATGTTTTAAGTTTAGATTCCAAAAGAATTTGGGGAAGAACTTTTTAATAAATACCGATTATTTTTCTATGTATTGGCTTGCTCTTCTTGTCAAAAAAATATATATATATGCAGGACTCGAAGTTCATTTTGGTCTGAACTTGTAAATCATTGAATGGGCTACCTCTCTTACACCTTTTGAAAAAAAAAGCCTGAAAATGTGCTTATGTTTGAGATTCCTTTTTTATGGACTGATGGTTTTTTTTTTCTTTTTTTTTTTTAAATAAGGCAATATAGCTCGTTTCATAGAAATCCAGTTAAATTACAGTTATTTTTTAATTAGCAGAGCCATAATTTTACTAATTCCTTTCTTTATTTTATTTTTCCGCAAGTAATTGTAACTCGATAAATGACAATAATTTAGGCTAAGTGATAAGAAAAATAACGATTTATTTGACCCCTATCACCATGGCAAGTTTAATATGGTTTCAGATCCCATTTGAACTAAACTTAGTGCTGGAATTTTTTACCTCATGTGGTGCACAAATTTTGAGATCATTGCCATAGAATCCGGAACAATTTGACCCTTACTCAACATCACGGATTGCCTCATATCTTCTCGCCATACTGGAGCATAGGCTTGCTCTACTATCGGCAAGGGAGTCATTTGAAGCACATCCGCCCGCACCCCATCAAGTTTGTCGTCAAGTCCATCGAGAAAGGTGCAGACACGATCCACCTGCACCACCTGATTGTATTTCTCGATGTTCTCCTTGCACTTCATTGGATTTGGTTGTCAAAAATCTATCTCCCACAATAGAGCTTGCAATGAATTGTAGTATTCTTCAACTTGCCCACCCGATTGTTTCAGCCGATATATTCTTTTCTTGAAGTCATAAACTTGTGATGCATCATTGCCATCAAAAAATGTGGTTGCAATGGTGTCCCACACTTCTTTTGCTTTTGAAAAACGAATAAATTTCCAATTAGATTTGGTGCTAGAGAATTGATCATCCAACCTTTCACAATCAAATCATTGATCTTTCACTTGTGATGTGTCAGATTGCCTTCAGGTGGTTGGGACCGATCGCCGTTCAAGTGCCCGAACTTATCTTTGCTAGTATAAACATCTCTACTACTTGTGACCACAACCCGAAATTAGTTTCATCGAGTTTGATCGTGATCCGTGCAGCAGCCCCTTCAAATTGTGGAGTTGGTACTGCCACTGGATTCTTGGCTGTGAGGAGTTGCGCCAGTTTCTCAAGGAGTGCATCGGTCTCACTTTAATCTTCTAATCCTGTCACGCTTTCGTCAGCTTCAGACATAACAGTACTCTGTTTGATCTGTTGGTATAATCACTACTCTGATACCATGTAAAAATATTGTAAATACACCAGACTCCCCAAACCTCGCTCCCTCTCTTTCTTTATTGATTGTCTTAATTTTTCTGATACAAAAAATTCTGAAGAAGACAAAACTTCAAATACAAGGCATATAGCCTGGATTGAACAGTGAGAGAAATATTAACAAATGAAATTCAATATAATAAAATATAAAGAAATTTCAATAGATGTCAAATAACGAAATAATTAATTCAGTACCTATAAATTAGCTAAATCCTACATATTAAATAATTTTGAGTCATATTATCTCATTTCAAAAATAAAAAACATTATGTATTTTTATTGATCTGGATTGAGCGTATATATTAAAATTCATGCCATTTAATAATGCAATTTTTTTTTATTATAAAGGCCTAAGCCCATTTTCCATTGAAGAAAATAGTTTAACTTACAACCTTCTTAGCAAGATCACCTAAACAGTTCACAAAATATAACCCTGACACTTTATGCATATTGTACATCAACATAATGCGTATTAATTGGTACTATATATATATATATATATATATTGTACAAATTAATTAGCTAGTATCCACACGTTCAATCGTTTTCCGAACCTACCCCTCAATTAATTGCAAATTAAGAAGCAAAGAACATGAGATGAGCAAGCAACTAGATACTCATGGAGGGCTCAATATATAACCAACAACAGCAGGTGCAAGGCAATACAGACAAGAGATAACACACCACAAGACCATTTATATACACTTACCAGCATGAAACTTGGAAGAAAAACAGATCAAGACCATAACTTAGTTTTGTTCAAGCAAAAGTCATTCTTTAAAACTCACACAAAAAAAACACTCTGTTCTTTGATATCGATACATTTCATGCAAGAAGAAATTATTATGGATTTGTGAAATACATTTGAATATATAGATATATAATATATATATTTCAAGAGAGCAATCCGTGAGGTTGAAAGTTTTTTATGTTGAGTTTCTAGGAAGTCCAACGAAAGAGGTCCATTCATAATCTTAGATACATTGATTTTATATTGTAATGTTTGTAAATGTGACTTGTTTCATTTGAAAAACCATACTATATATATTGGTATGTATTCCTTTTCTTCATGTTCACTTTATGCTGTGTGAAAGAAAGGTATATATATTCAATTTACTACTATTCATAATTAGTTTGCTAAGGATCCTTCTAAGTTTATCTTGCCTATATGAAGCACTTGTGCGTTTTGATGTTGTTGGATTTGGAAACAACAAACCTTTAAATTTAAATATTCTTATATTAATTAGTTGACGATTGGTAATGAAAGTAAGCATGTTTTGTAAATGAATATGGGAAGCTCTAGGATATTAAATGCACCAAAATTAGTTGCAACAATATTTTCCAACTCTGAAATTTCTACCTAACTACTAATCAAGAAAACTAAATGGATGATTTAATTTCTTTTTCACAGCACGTTCACTTTTAGCCACCATGATCACATAAATGAGAAAATAAGGAGGAATCAGTCTAATTAAAGACACAATCTTAAAAACAACATGAACAAACCTAGTACAAAATAAGTTCTTGGAAACTGATTAAAAACACAATCTTGAACCAAATCAAAGCTGGATAGATAATAATTTTCATCACTCAAAAGCCCACTGAAATTCACGACGAATCTCCTCATCCTCCTTGGGAGTGAAGTCATTTTTGATGTTGAAGGTTTGGCGAATCTCCTCCGGACTCTTCCCCATTATCATGTCGGCGACCTTTTGGCATGCCAAATCCAGCAGCCCCTTGATGTGTAGGTAGTTAGCTGCCATTAGAAGGTTGAAGAGTGTCGCCACATCAACATCTAAAAATTGCTTGTCCCAGTTCCTCAGCTCCTCATCAGAAATCCTTGAGGAAGCATCTGTCGCATCAACGTGCTTCTTGCAATACTCGATCACCATTGCAAGGGTTGCTGCGTAGACATTCGGTAGCGGGATGAAGTTCATATCGCTGATGTCCTCTATGATATGGCAGATCATTTGAGATTGCTTCGCCACTGCCTCAGGTACCAGGAAACCTTCGCCGTCCTTGCTCATGAGCGTGACCATGTTGCCGGTTGTGTTGTCTGACATTTTCTTCTCGTGGAAAGAGAGATCAAATGGTTATGGAAGAGAAATTATGGAGATGAGAGATCTTGGAAACCATGAACTGAAATGCAATGAATTTATATAGCAAGCATGATAGTACAGCTTTCTCTAAATACTCTATATTTAGAAATAAAAGCATCTATTTTTATATTTTTTTTCTGTGATTTTAAAATAGCACCATCCATATAATATTAATCACTAAATTTTTGTCTTCTATTAAAGAAGGTACTATATATTGCGACCAACGCTTTTAGCACCATTCATATACTATTACTAACTAAACTAGGACTATGTATTGGAATGCATTCCTAAAATAAAAGTATATATTGAGAAAGAATTAATTTTTTAAATATTATCAAATAAAATTCAACATAAAAAGAATGAAAAAATCAATATATGTCAAATATGAAATAATTAATTCAGTACATGTAAGTTAGGATTATCACAATTTGGTAATTAGTATGTTGTGTGTCCCTTCAATAATAAAAGCGGTAAATATAGAGAATTTTATTTTTATTTAATAAGATTATAATGGTTAATTCCAATTTAGTACTAGTAGAATCAATACCTTAAATTTTAAGTTAAATTAGTGTAACTTAATGTGTACCAACTCAAGGTGCTTACTTTTTTCCTACAATATTTTCATCTAAGAACAACAATTGTTATAAATTCTCCAATTAATATGGAGCCACAGAAAATCTGAGTCGTCTTGATAATTTGTCTATGTTTACATTGCATGACCCATAAATGGAATCTAAAAACAAACAGAAAGAAAATAAATCATAAAAATACTCTTGACGGCTACCTATTAAATATATTCTAGAATTTTTGTCAGGGAGGAGTAAGAAAATAACTAATCGGATTTGAATAGTTAATCGGGTTTAAACCCATTAGTTAATTGAGTATTAGATAAAAAACAATGCTCTAATTTCTAATATCTAATTTCCAATGTTTTGATTTCTAATTTCCAACACTCTGACTTCTAATCCTAATTACCAAATATAATTCAAAAAAATTATCATAGCTTTAATCCTAAAATTAACATTAAATTAAACCCAAAAGTTCAGAGCAGAGCAAAGTCGAATCAAACTTATAAATTTGTATAAATCTTCAAAATCTAGAGAGGTGCAGTTGCCTCCCTCTAAAATACACTGGGTCTGCCCTTGTAAACATTACAATTATAGATTGTTACTAAAATATATAAATTATCAACCTTCGCCTAAGCCGTACAAATGATAAATATAACGAGCCCCTCCTTGAAATCAGAGAACAAACTCTGAATAAAGCTATCAAATTTAGTCTTGTAAAAATACAATAAACTTCATTTTCCAATTGATTCATAATTTTGCATACAAAGAAAATTACATTGTTAGTAAAACTTAGTGTTAGCTTAAAATAAGAAGAAAAAAATAAACACTTGCTATAATTCCCCCTTTAACTGAATCAAGAGCATGAAGGTTCATTATTTGGGTACCTATCATCCCTATGAAGTGCCACTACACAGAATTAGAGGTAGAGCCAGACTTTCAGACAATGGAAGTCAACTATGAATAGAAGTCAAGTATATAAAAATTTTCTACTATAAATGAAAGTCAATTTCACACTGTCTATAATATTTTAGTTTAAACTATATTCCAAATATGGTCTAAATACAAAAAAAATGAAAATGAATGGGTCAATTGACCCCATTCATTGGCTATGTATTTGCCCTGCACTGCATGGCCCAATAAAATCTGAATTGTCATCCAAGCAATATTTCCTTAAAAGAGAAATAGTACAAAATCCAAATGAAAGCCCAAAAACAGAAACTGATTACTGAGAGAAAATGTTTGTAACCATCAAAATAGTTTGTGATATTACGTCCAAGCCATTTTGTGAATTTGTAACCATAAAATAGTTTGTGATATTATTACTATTATAATTTTCAAGAGAGAAAATGTTTTAAATATTTCTGCTTCCTTATTTTTGTTAAAGACATAGCTTCTGTCTACGGTTTTAAAGCAGAGGCGGAGCTACAGAACAGGGGTAGGCAATTGCCTACTCTTAAAAAATTATATAATTTGAATCATATTTTTTTAATGGGTCTTGACTACCTCTGAATTTTATTATTCTTACTCCTAAACTCAGATTCTTTTGAAGAACAATAATGGTGATTGAAAAAAAAAATTGTTAACGACGGAGATTCTTAACCAGATTAGGAAGAAGAATCTTCAACTATTTTTGTTACCAGACTTGACATATAACTTTTTACTATTAAAAAAATTGAATTTCTAGTGGTTGACGGTAAACCTTACCGTTTAATATCTGAATTAATGCAATGAATACTTCTCGTATTCTGTAGCATGTAGCCTGCAAAATGCCTATTTAGATTATTAAAACAAAATAGTGGTTTGTTTATTTATTTTTTGTTTTATCAAAAGTAAAGAATGGGACTGTATATACTCGCCTACAAATTTGATTGTTATGAAAATGTAAAAGTAGAAATTAAACTTCTATTTTTTTTTTTGTGAATATCATTCAAACTTCTTAATATTTTATGGAAAAGTATATTTTATTTTAAAATTAGATAAATTTCAAATTTTCAAGTAATTATATATTAAAAATTTAATTATTTTGAGTGTTATTAATATTTAAACTGTGCTCACTGTGGTTAAGGTAATCTTTTTTAAATTGTGAATATGCAATTTAATTTGTTAAGTGGTACCACTTGTTTTAGAAATTATAAGTAATTGTTTGAGTAATTTTAGTACTAATCAGTAATTAAGAAATTATAACCGTTTTGATAGGCGGAGACGCAATTTGATAGGTGGCTCGAGAGGAGAAAAAAAAAGAGTTATGAAGGCAATTCAAATCCAAACCCGTTTGGAAAAAAAGAACCCGAATCCAATTTCTATCTATTTCTGACTTAAATCCTGGCTACGCCACTATTTTAGAGGAGAGATATTTTGTCACATTGGTATGGGTCAAAGACTCAAAAGTTCAAACCAAAGTTCCATTTGGCATTATGAAATGTAGGTTAACAAATTTACATAATATCTGGTTAATTAGATTATGTCATTATGAATAATTTTGAAACAGTCAATATATTTACACCACTAAATTAAGAACAAATTAATTATTGCTATTTCTTTGACTTAATAAATTATAACATAATTACAATTGTTTTTTCTTGTTAAGAACATAAAAGATTATGAATTTGGCGCCTACATTTGGAATCATATTGACACTGTAATTAATCTCATCTGGGACCCAAAATCTCCAGAGACTTTCCATTCTCCCTAATTTTTTCCATCGCTGAACAGGAAAAAAATTAAATAATATTCACCAAAAAAAAATAATATTAACCAAAAAATTTTAAAATATTCGTCTAAATTAATGTTGGAAATATTTAAACACACTATATATATGACAGAAAATTTTGAAAATTAGCCCAACCTATGGTGGTTTTGATATAAAATACACCGCTTCATTTGATGTAACATTTGACGAATCCGAGCATAATTTAAAATAAAACAACCAAAAAAAAAAAAAAATTCAGTATCTCGAATCTCAGATTCTGGACGCAAGCATAATTTGAATTAAATTTCAAACCGATATTAAATCAGAGCCATGTGATCTGCATTTTGATACAGATTAAGTACGCATGAATTCAAAATTCATGCAGATCAAATTAAATACATACAAATTTTAATGAAGATCAAACGACTCAGGGGAAGTCTCTCATGGTGAATTCAGGATTTTCCTCAGGGGTAAAAAAATATCGAATCAGATTTAAACTTATTAACTAATTAGACACTCGATAAATAAACAATGTTTTAACTTATATTTTTCAATGCTCTAATTTGTAGTTTCTAATGCTTTAACTTATAATTATAATTACCAATCATAATTCAAGAAATTGTTTTTGATTTTAACACTAAATTTAACACGAATAACAAATTAAACATTTAGAGGAGACAAAAAAAATTTCAGGGAGGACAAAGTCGATAGATCACTCCTAAAACTCCAAAATCCAACCCCCCCCCCCCCCCCCCCCCGGTTTTATTTTAGCACAATATAGTTTCACCACTTAACTAGTATACATAAATAAATAAAATAAAGTTTTCAGTTTTCTTGGTACTAAAATAAAATAAAAAACTAATTTATTTATCATAAATTAATGTGACTCATTCATATAAAATAAAATAAAAATATCCAACGGGCTCTAAATTTATTTATCAATTGAATTTTAGTTTATTTTTAAAATACCAATTTAATAAATCTTAACAACCTATTACCGATTTTTTTTTATTTATATCCAAAAATTAAATAAAATTACAAAAAATAACCGAAGCACCGTTGAATTTCGAAAACTACCCAATCCGGTTACCCAGTAACCGGATTTTTTTTTTTTTTCAGTTACCCAATTCCCGAAATTGGAAAAAATGTCCGGTTATTGGATAACCGGAAATATCGTTTTGGTTCGGTTATCCAATAACCGGTTTTTTTTTTTAAAACTCATTTTTTTATAACCATATTTATATGTATATGTATATGTATATGTATATGTATATGTATATGTATATGTATATGTATATGTATATGTATATGTATATGTATATGTATATGTATATGTATATTTTTCTATAATATTAAATATCAGATTTGATTTACAAAATTTTTTGTGTAAATTTGATAAATCTAAATACGAATTTTATTTTATATGTGTATGTGTATGTATATAATATATATTATCAAGATAATAATAAGAAACTCATTGTAGTGTAGTGGTTAGTGTATTTGGCTCTCAATCAAGAGACATAGGTTCAAGCCCCAGTGAGAGCAAAACATTTTTTTTTTCTCAGTGGGGCTTGAAATAAGTTTTGCTCTCACTAGGACTTGAACCCATGTCTCTTGGTTGAGAGCCAAATACACTAACCACTACACTACAATGACTTTCTGGTTATTATCTTGATAATATATATTATATACACATATAAAATAAAATTTGTATTTAGATTTATCAAATTTACACAAAAAAAATTTGTAAATCAAATCTGAAATTTAAAATTATAGAAAAATATACATATACATATAAATATGGTTATAAAAAAATGAGTTTAAAAAAAAAAAACCCCCGGTTATTGGATAACCGGACCAAAATCATATTTCCAGTTATCCAATAACCGGACATTTTTTCCAATTCCGGGAATTGGGTAACCGGAAAAAAAAAAATCCAGTTACTGGGTAACCGGATTGGGTAATTTTCGAAATTCAATGGTGCTTCGGTTATTTTTTGTAATTTGATTTAATTTTTTGATATAAATAAAAAAATCGGAACCTATTACATTACATTGCCCCTGTTTAAAGTTTTTAGAATTTCTAGAAAGTCACGCCATATTTTCAATTTTATAATCCATTTGATCAAAATATGTTCTAATGAAACTTTTATCCGTTATTAATTATAATATAATTCTTCATTTTTTTTCTCGTTTAGGAGAATTTTCTTTTCAGATCACCGACCAATAAAACGCGTTGCACCAAACATGAGAATATCAAGATTTTCGTTAGAAAATCTTGCTCTTGTGGAGAAAAATAGCATTTTTGTTGGCGGCTTAAAAGTGTAGCATTATTTGATTTAAAAAAGACCTTGATTAAATTCATATTTATACTTTTTAGATGTTTCAATCCAAAAATAAAAAGGTCCTCTTTTTGTCTGACACAGAAATATACTTCAGAGCAGATTATTTTAGTAAGAAAATAACAAAAATAAGATTCATATGTGTTATATTCGTCAGAGCATAATTTTAAAATTTATTGAATTAGTTTTAAACGATAAATTTAAATTATTGAAATTGATTTATTTTACAACTGATTCGTGTATATGTATAAATGTAAAAAAAAATTGATTATTTAGTAGAAAGTCAAGCGGTAAAAAAATAAAATAAAGATGTATAAGTTATTTTAATGTATTTATTTTTTATTATATTTTTACCACTTAACTTTTATAAAACTGATCAGCTTACGCTCTAATAAGTTCATATATGTTATTATTCTCAATCTAAATTGTCCAGCGGTAAAAAAAATGAAGGTGTATAAATTATTTTAATGTATTTATTTTTTCATTATTTTTTTACCGCTTTACTTTTATAAAACTGATCAACTTATGCTCTAATAAGTCCATATCTGTTACTATTCTCGATCTAAATTGTACAATTCTATTATTATATTTAATTGAGACCGTTTGATTTAAAATGAACACACCAAATTGACCCGCTGACGTCATCTAAAAACAATAGATTTTGCATGACTTCAGACAAAAGATTTAGTGAATTGGTTCCAATTAAATCAAACCATTTGATTAGGTGTTCAATTTGTATCGGATTAAATTCGGTATGATTTTTTTATCAGAATTGTTTGATCCCCTTCAAAATTCGTACGCACAGCTTTAATATTCGTGCAGATTAAATGCATAATCAAACAGTTCATAAATAAATAAATCATAATTTATTAAATAAATAAATCATTGACTCATTGTAACGCCCCCCAACCCCTTGGAATAAATAAATCATAATTTATTTTTTAAACTAAATAAAATGGTCATATGATTTTTTTTAACTGAATATTTGGACAGAATTTGATCATGATTTTTTTTTCGATTATGGTAAGAATAAAAATTTTGACATCAGAATTTATTTTTTAACTAAATAAACTGGTCATATAATATAAACCAATAACCTAACAAAAATAAACATAAAATTTCTCAAAAAGGGGAAGAAAATTGTGGATTCATTCTCATTAAAAAAGTGTTATTTGTAAATACAAGATCGCTAATTACTCTCTTAATTCATCTTTCACAAATAAGATGAAGTTATATTTCTAACATCAGAAGGCATAAATGCTAACAAAATCAACAATATCATGATCACTACCGGCACGATCAACAGGAGAAAAGGCGGCGGCGGCAACGGAGGAAGACATAGAGGGAGGAACAACAAAGAAGCCGTTAGAAACGCCACGGCACACGCCCACTCGGCCGTGAAATACTCCGACGGTTGATGCCGTTGCGGCCGCTTCACATTGGTTGTAACCCTTCTTGGTGTCATTGTTCTACTTTGCATTGTGTTGTTGTAGCTTGTGTTAGATTGCATTTCAACTATGTCTTGTAGAAGTGTTAACTCAGAATCAAATGTTTTCAAACACATTTAAATTTGAGAGGATACATATATAGCACAGTCTCTATTCTGCAAATGAGAACAAAATTGGGTAAGTTTGGGGTTGATATATATATACACACACACTTCAAAATGAGATCTTCATTATTTTTTTCTTTTCTTTTTTTTTTTCTTTTTTTTTTGGGGTGGGGGGGGGGGGGGGGGGGGTGGGATAGAAATGCTCCTTTGGTGTAACCCAAAGGCCAAACCAAACATAAAGAATATATATATATATATTTTAAAAGGGCTGCTACCTACACATACTCCAATATATATTGTTATGATTCCTATGCAATAGGAAACTTCATTTAATTTAATGAAATGGGTCAACAAGGAGCCAAAATAGAAACAATATATATTATCTAGTAAGCAACAAACAAACAAACAAACAAAAAGCTCTGATTTTGGTATTAATGGTGTTTTGGTTTAATATAGCCATAACAACCTAATTTATGATGAAGAAAAAAAAAGAAAAAAATCATAAATAATTTCACAAAATGAGATGAAGACTCACCCAAAGATCTTATTTTCTTCCTTTGGTTGTATCCTTCTTAATTTCTTCAATAGGTTTTGAGAGAGAGAGAGAGAGAGAGAGAGAGAGTGAAGGAAAGGAAGAATGATAAAAACGAGAGAAAATAAGAGAGAGAGAGAGAGAATTGATAAGGTAAGGTTGGTGTGAATAATGAAGATAGTATTTAATATTTATAAATCTATTGCTTTGGATGAATGAAAGAATGCATTGAATTTAGAAAACAATGAATTATTCGAGTTTGTATTATTTGTGTCAAGTTGGTACCTCTTTGAGTAAATGAGGGGCCAAAGAGACAATCCTCTATTGCTATCAACTTGTCTAACTTTTAGAAATAATTAAAGAAGAAAGGTGCAAATACAATGCACTTGGGTCTAGATGCACTGCATTTTGCTTTGGTTTCTATCAAAGGACGAACTTGTGTCCCACACAACTTGGGCGGTTGCAATTTTTTATGTACAATTTGTTGGATGAACTTATTGCATGGTGGACCGTGCTAGTCCTTGTGTTACTGTTTAAACTGTTTTTATTTTGAAATTTGTTTGGAATTGGGTCCACAATTATTACCGAAATTTTTATTAATATCCAAAAAAATTAATAAATTTTAAATTCTATCCACTTTTGTGTAGGATTTCGAAAATTGCTCAAACCGATCAAAATATCACCGATTTCTCAAATTGGAACCGGTGAGATTCTTGCCGGTTTCAAGAAAAAGAACCGGTGAAATTCTCACTGGTTTTGTGTTTTTTTTTTTTTACAAAACAGATTTTTTTTAATTTATTTATTTTTCGTATTGAAGTGGTTAATATATTCCTTTGAAAATAGATAAAATACAATATAATTTGATTTATTAGAAATATTGTAACAAATAAACCGAATCAATATTTTTCAGCCTGAATTTTTCACGGCTGAAAGAAAAATTAATATATTTCTTTATGTGTTATTAAAAAAAATATATATGCTTTGAATTTGAATTATTGATCGTTGTTTAATCTTTATAGGTTTTGTTGGATGAACTTATTGCATTGTGGACCGTGCAAGTCGTTGTATTACTATATAAACTATTTATATTTTGAAATTTGTTTAGAATTGGGTCCACACTCCACAATGATTATCTTCAGAATTTTGAAAAAAAAAAAATTCAAAATCAAGCTAAGATTTTAAAGAATGTGAAATATATAATTAATTAAGCATATTATTGATGGGTTTATATATAGATTGGTGGTTTCTAAAATTCATACAACTTTAAGTGTAATTTGATATTTTATTAAAAACTGTTAAATAGAGACATTGTAAGTTTCAAAATTATTTCATGGTCGGTAGACTTCTTTTGAATTTTATTACTTTTTTATGTGCACAGTATTAGACTATTAGTATCATATAAATTTACTCAGAAGGTTGTATTTTAAAAATCATTTTTCTTTTTTTGCCAATTATCAATATTATCATATTAATTTATTGTCAATATGTTTAACCTTTATTGATGGTGATAATAATAACTAGTCCATTATATAAATTAAGAACCTAATTTTAAGGTTTTTGATGTCACTTGTATCTATTGATTTACAAACATTATGTTAATATTTAAAATTTTATTTTCTAATAAACCAACAAAATACACCACATGAGTACAACCTTTAATCCAGAGACGAGGAGCGGAACAGAAAACTTTGACAGAGAGAGCTAAAAATTAAAATGCATAATGTGGTGAGTGGAATTTGAATTCAAGACTTCTCATTTATAAGATAAAATTCTAACCGCTAGACTACAAGTAAATATTAAATTATTATTGAGAGGGCATGAACTATATAAAAAGTTATAAAAAAAAATTAAATTAAATTTCAATATATATAACAAAAAATTTAAAATTATAAGAGTGGCTTAGCCACCTTTTCAATACACTAAGTTCCGCCTCCAGAGACAAATAACAAATATTTACTGTATGAAATATCACAGATTTAAAATCTAACTAGATTATTTTTATAAATATTAAAATTAATTTGATAACTTAACTCCTAACATCTTGTAGAACAACAAAAACAAAAAAAGCCAAAAAAAAAAGGAAAGTAAAAAAAAACAAAAATACTCCACATGTTTTGCACATGTTTTGCAGAGGCAGTGCAAGTTATGTAGCAAATGGTACAAGAAGAATATGATTAGTTTGTGACAAAGGAAAAGAAAGAAGCAAATTCATGCAACTTCTTTGTCCCGTTTCATCTCACAATCTTATGTCTCCTCTCATAGGCGGAGCTACATTCAAAGAATATGGGGTCAATTCACCTCCTTTTATTATTTTTTTTTATTTATATACAATTTTTTATATATATAGAATAAAATGCTATAGATACAGTAATATTGATCTCCATTCAGAGTATGAAAAAAAAATCTGCTTTGAATTTAAGTTATTGACCGCAATTTAACTTTTTATAGGTTTTATTGGATGAACTTATTGCATTGTGGACCGTGCAAGTCCTTATGTTACTGTTTAAACTTTTTCTATTTTGAAAGTTGTTTAGAATTGGGTCCACACTCCACAATGATTATCTTCATAATTTTGAAAAAAAAAATTTCAAAATAAAGCTAAGGTTTTAAAGAATGTGAAATATATAATTAATTAAGCATATTATTGATGGGTTTATATATAGATTGGTGGTTTCTAAAATTCATACAACTTTAAGTGTAATTTGATATTTTATTAAAAACTGTCAAATAGAGACATTGTAAGTTTCAAAATTATTTCATGGTCGGTAGACTTCTTCTGAATTTTATCATTTTGTTATGTGCACATATATAAATATCATATAAATTTACTCAGAAGGTTGTATTTTAAATTAAAAATCATTTTTTTGCCAATTATCAAATATTGTCATATTAATTCATTGTCAATATGTTTAACCTTTATTGATGGTGATAATAATAACTAGGTCCATTATATAAATTAAGATCCTAATTTTAAGATTTTTGATGTCACTTGTATCTATTGATTTTCAAACATTATGTTAATATTTAAAATTTTATTTTCTAATAAACCAACAAAATAAACCACATGAGTACAACCTTTAGTCCAGAGACGAGGAGCGGAACAGAAAACTTTGATAGAGAGAGCTAAAAATTAGAGGGAAAATTTCTCATGTGCCCATGTAAACTTTTAAAATAGCCAATTTTCTTATCAAAACAACATAATATTCTATATTCCATAAAAACTTTACATTATTTATTTTATCCCCTTTCATCTATTTAACTCTTTATTTAATTATTTTAAATATTAATTTGACAACTATACCCTTAGGTAAGGTCTCCAGTACCCTTTTAATCCGAAGAGAAAAACTAACGGCGCTCTCTAATCACCGCCTGGTCACTGAAAATGGGAGAAGTAAGGTGAGATTTGACCTGGTCGATTGAGCAATAAGAGATGAGATTTCAAATTGAAGATTAGATGAGGATGACGACACCTTGAAGGTGCTACGTACCTTACCAGTAAAATAGATGTGAGATGCTGACAGAGCTGATGACATGCTGATGCTGTCAATTGGTCAAACCATGGTGTACCTTGGCTGAACCTAGACCAGATCAATTAACTAAATTAGGAAACAATTTGAACATGTAAGTGCAACATGAACTTGACGGGCTTTGATAAGCTGTGAAAAGCATAAGAGGACGTTGTATCATATCCGGTTACCAGCATCTCCAACACATTCTAATCCATCTCGACATGTACTTAAACGTAAGAGGAGGAGCCTGATTACCAGAAAAAATAATAATGGAAAACAAAAAGGAACTATGTTGGTACCAGTATAAATAACATTTATATTTTCACTTAGATTTTTGCGAGTACTTACTGGGAGTGAATTTGCACTTGCCAAATTTTTTTTATAGATGAAGGACACTTAGATACACATTATTCTCAATTTGTGTATTTTTCTGGGTAGTAGATAAAAAGATAAAAGGATTTTCGTATTCAGCTAAAATTTTGAATAAACTGAGACATGCAACTGGTGCTGGAAATGAGAAGGGGAGAGGAGAGGGCATGCCAGTGTAAGCGAGAGGAGAGAGAGCAGGAGAGGTTCAGTGAGAGGAGAGGCGTCCATTAGTCGTTTAGTTGGAGAAGAGAAGAGAGTACCAGATAACTTAGACAGACAGTGGAAAGGGAAGGGCATATTTGTCCAAATAATATTTAAAATAATTAAATAAAAAGTTTAATAGGTAAAAGGGGATACAAGGAATAAGATAAAGTTTGTATAGGTATATTGGATATTACGTTGTTTTGATGGGTAAATTGGCTATTTTAAAAGTTTATATGGGCATAGCAGAAATTTTCTCAGAATTAAAATGCATAATATGGTGAGTGGGATTTGAACCCAAGACCTCTCATCTACAAGATAAAACTCTAATCACTACACTAGAAGTAAACATTCAATTATTATTGAGGAGGTATGGACTATATAAAAAGTTCTAAAAAAAATTAAATTAAATTAAATTTCAATATATATAACTAAAATTTTAAAATTATAAGGGTGACTTAGCCACCTTTTTAATACACTAAGTTCCGCCTCTGCCAGAGACAAATAACAAATATTTACCGTATAAAATGTCACAGATTTAAAATCTGACTAGATTATTTTTATAAATATTAAAATTAATTTGATAACTTAACTCCTAACATCTTGTAGAACAACAAAAAAAAAGCCAAAAGAAAAAAGGAAAGTAAAAACAAAATACTCCACATATTTTGGAGAGGCAGTGCAAGTTGTGTAGCAAATGATACAAGAAGAATATAATTACTTTGTGACAAAGGAAAAGAAAGAAGCAAATTCATGCATCTCCTTTGTTCCGTTTCATCTCACAATCTCATGTCTCTCTCATACGCGGAGCTACATTCGAAAAATGCGAGGTCATTTGACTTCCTTTTATTATTTTATTATTTTTTATTTATACACAATTTTCTATGTAATGAAGTTTTTAGTTTTCCTTTTATATACTAAACAGCCAAAAATATTTAGTTTGAAACCTATGAAAAAAATAGTATTTTAGTTTCTCTTTCATATACTAAAAATCCATAAACATTTAAAAAAACAGTATTTTAGTTTCTCTTTCATATACTAAAAAGACGGAAATATTTAGCGTGAAACCTATGAAAAAAAAACAGTATTTTAGTTTCTCTTTTATATACTAAAAAGACGGAAACATTTAGCGTGAAACCTACGGAAAAAAAAATCAGTATTTTAGTTTCTCTTTCATATACTAAAAAGGAGTTTGTATTCGGTATTTTGTTTTAAGAAAAAAAATATTATTTCAATACAGATCATTGATTTAAAATATATTAGATCGGTCCAGTTTAGAATTCAAGAGCTTTTAATATGAATATAATATATCAATTAACGGCACGATTTAATAATTAGATCCATATTTTTTTAAGAAAAAAATTGTTGCCGATAACAATTTAAGATTTTATAATTTTTTTCATAAATTTTGTATGTACAACTAAAAACTTTTTTGCAAAATTTATTTGTATGTAGAACTAAAACTTTTTTGTATGTAGAACTAAAAACTTGAAAAAAAAAACTTTATTTATTCAATGTATGTAGAACTAAAAACAAAAGTTTTTTTGGCAATATTTAATTTGAAAAGGTATACTTTAGGTATTTAATAAGTTACACTATTTATTTTTTAATCAAATCTTTAAAGAATTTCTAAAATAATATTCTACGGAAAAAATATATATGTGTTCCTCTTTGTATCTATAAAATGTAGCAACAATATGAGGAGTCCATATCCGCTATCTTTTTAAGAAAATAAATAAAATAAAATTTTATTATTTTAATTCAATCGTTGATTTAAAACTAACGGACCAGATCATTCTAATTTTGAATTCAGGAGCTTTTTATTTGATTAATTTTTACGGTCCGGTTGAAAATAATTAGATCCTTATTTTTTCAAAAAATAAATTAGATAATACCAAATTTGTCTATTTTTATATTTCACAACCTATTAATCTTCTTCTTACGTGATAAAAATTCATACAAAATTTTATAAATTGTTGGCGATAATTGTTGGAATCTATTTCACGTAGAAATAAAATTTTCAGATTTATTATTTAAAAAAATATATTATCAATTTATTATAAGTTATATTTTATTTCATAAAGAAAAATTATTTATTCAATGTAAGCAGAATTAAAAAAATTTCTTCAAAATATAATTTGAAAAGGTATACATTAGGTATTAAAATCAATTGCAGTTTTCATAAAAAAATAAGGATAAGCAAGCAACTAACTTGTTGCTTTTTGATAATGAAGTTTTTTGTTTCTCTTTCATATACTAAAAAATAAATTATTTGAAAATATAATTTGAAAAGGTATATAGAACTAAAAATAAAGAAGTTTTTGAAATATATATGTAGAAGTAAAAAAAAATCAAAAATATAATTTGAAGGTATACTTTAGGGATTAAATTAAATGCACTTTCATAAAAAAAAAAAAAGGATGAGTAAGCAACTAACTTGTTGCTTTTTTTATAATGAAGTTCTTAGTTTCTCTTTCATATTCATATACAAAAAAGTGGAAAAATTTAGGGCTTGTTCGGCTGTTACTGTGTCTGTGGAAAAAAAAAATTCACTCAAAGTAATTTTTTTTCCCACGCATACAGTGTTTTTTCGGTCATTCAAATTGAATCCGAATTCAAGTTCATTTGTATTCCCACTTGACAGCTGAGCAGACTCTTAGGGCCTGTTCGGCTAACTTTCTCAACACCACTGTTCACGTGAGAAAACAAAAATTCAGTTGACTGAATTTTTGTTTTCCCACGTGAACAATAAAAATCAATTCAATTTTTGCACAGTCCATACCCATTTCCTTTCCCAAGAGGTCTGCCGAACAAGCCCTTAGTGTGAAAGAAACTTTATTTATTTAATGTATGTAGAACTAAAAACAAAAAGTTTTTTTTTACAAAATTTAATTTAAAAAGGTATACTTTAGGTATTTAATAACACTATTCATAAAAGAAGGATAAGCAAGCAACTATAACCTGTTGCTTTATGATATGATAATGAAGTTTCTAAGAGGTCGGTAACATTTACTTTGAAACCCATGAAAAAAATCCAAGGCTTGAAATGAGACACGCCTCAGCATTTGAGAGCCACAATTTGAGCCCCATCACAATTCACACACCACATGCTATTTGATTCTGACCTTCTGATCGTACTATCTTGTCTCCAATTTGTCAACAAAACCCACTTGCTTTTTTTTTTAATCTTAAATAATTGTACTACTTGGGTTAATGCACAGTAACACATAGAGAGAGAAAAATAGGAGTCGGCTCTCTTACAGAATGGCACGGCATGTGTGTCAGTTACGTGCTGTGATTCGTGTGTTCAATGCTGTAATCATCTTTTGAAACTTTAGCACGGTACAGCATGTCACGTGAAAATTTTAATTATGGCACATAGTCACGCGAATCACGTGTAATTAGAACATTAGATATTGATTAAATTGTTAGTCTTGAATAAACTAATTTAAATTATGATTCATGTGGCTTGATCATTCGTGTGCTGTGACCACCATCTTGATATTTTAATCACGATACGGCACGAGACGTGAAAAATTAACTTGTTCACAACACGGTACGAAATCAAAGTCACAGCGTGTTAGTTTTGGCAAGAACGTTAGACATGCATTTTTTTTGTTTTTTGTGTAAGAAAACAAACGGAAGTTTGTTAAATTTTAAAAATGTCCTTTTAGATGGTTCTAAATTCCAACTGGGTTTCATATATAATTCAAAACAATTTTTTTTACGATATATTTTTTCAAGAAAAAAGGAAAATGTGTTGAGAATTATTACCTGCCATTATGCCTTTGCGTTGAATGTAAAAGGTTGTTGAATCTAAGAGTGTCGTTACTTTTAGATTCGAGCCCAACTTTAATCAAACGGCTCACGTCTGTGATTTTTTTTATTCTTGATATTTCAATGAGTATAGTTAAGGACGGACACAAAATTTCTATCAGGAGAAGGAACACAAAAGGGCAAATCCATTTCAGAAAAAGAGGAAGGCAAACGTTAAAATTTTCGAAAAATTTCCACTAAAATCCAAAAAATTCAAAATCTAATGAATTTTAAGTACAACTGCAGACAGGGGCGGACCTAGATGGAGCAGTTGCTTCTCTGAATTTTGAATTTTTATGGATATTTATATGTATGGACCAACTCTCCCCTTCCCTACCACTCTTTGAAATTTTATTTACCCCTCTAAATTTTTTTATTTGTAATTAGAATTAAAATTATGATAAATTTCTTAAATTTTAATTGGTAAGTAGGATTAGAAGTTAGAATATTATTTTTTTATCTAGTATTCAATTAGCTATTTAAATCCAATTCACTACTTTTTTTTGTCTTGACTAGTCCTGAATTTGCCCCTGACTACAGATATAAATTTTAAATTTGAACTTGATCAATTCGAATTCTGATCAGACAATTAGGGCCTGTTGGACTAGAGTGGATTTTTTTCCCACGTGCACAGTGTTTCGGTTATTCAAATTGAATTCGAACTCAAGTCCATTTCCATTCCCGCTTGACAGCCGAACATGTCCTTAGAATCCAAACTCAAAATTTCAATTTATAGGATCCAACCGTTCTCTCAGCAGAATAAAATCCGCTGATATTCTCTTCCCGTGAACAATAACCCTGCTATCCATGCTTTTCCGAATTCAACCGTTCAATTTTTTCCAGGAACAAATCTCAAAGCAACATTTTTTTCAAAACTTTTTTGTGCATGCATCTCGAAACAATTCAATGATTGAATTTGAAAATGTAGAGATAACAAGAATAACAGCAGATGCGTATCCTCTCTCAGCAGCATCCTAGCCACAGTGAATCCTTTGTATAGAATATGAAGTTATATTACTGTCACAATGCTTTCGTGTTATAAAGCTGGATTCTTTTCTCAAAAAATATAAAGCTGGATTCGTTCACATGCTATTCATCGCGAATTCGTATCCTCTGCATTAACTCAAAAAGGAATCTTTTAAGTTAACACATCTGGACCGTCCAATTAGCTTTAATATTCGTGCGAACTAAAATCCTCACTAATATTAAAGACTCCAATGTTTTAGGCAGGAGCCGGATGGGCTCCGTTTACAATCGGACGGTCGATATCTATTAACTCAAAAGATAGATGCTCCATTGATTTAATGCAGACGATGCGGACTCAGACCGTGACCCTGTTTCTTTATATAATAATTAAATTGTTCCCTTTACAATACAAACCACGGATCAAATCAGATTGAAAGATCTGTTGATCCTTTCCGACTCTTTAATGTCAAATCGAACGGTACGAATAACAGCCTAGCACCTACGAATGCAACAAGATATCGTCTAACGACCTACGGGTTTATACTAAAAAAAGAAGAAGAAGAGAGAGATCGTCTAACGGATCTGTAAGTCAGTGGGTACAACACGGAGGATGCATTTGGTATATGCACATAAAATCACAGCTTATCATGTCTTTTTTTTGGCGAAATTTCACGTATATCCCTCAAATTCTGGAAATTAAGTATATCGAAAATTTATGATATCATATTTACCCTTTTAAATTTCAAAAACTCACAAATATATTCAATTTATTGAGTTTTATTTTAAAACTCATTTCAAATTTGAAAAATATCCATTTATCTTTTATTAAAAAATAAAATATGTAACTTGTTTAAGAGAAATATTTAGTGTTTTTAATGGTCAATTTTGAGAGCAAATGGTTCATTTTTACCTATGAAGAACAGACAAACATATGCTTAAATATCATTTCGTACAAGTCACAAGTATATAAATAAATCATTTGTTCTTAGAAACTAATTAGTTAGAAGATTTTAAAATGACTTTTAATAGAAAAAATCAATAAATTGAGTAAATTTGTGATTTTTTGAAATTTAGAAAGATAAATATGATTTTATAAAATTTTAGAGGGGGGAAAACTAATTTTCAAAGTTTGAGGGATATACATGAAATTCCCCTTTTGAATAGTCATGTCTTTGATTTCTCTGTGTTGACTAGCTCTGCACAGGAACTGAACAAAGCTGTGCAGCTTCGCCAAGTCCTACTCCAAAGCATGCAAAATCTAATTCCGGTCTAATTTTTTTTTATTTAAATCAAACTCTTCCAAAAATAGAAGGTCAATATCGAGATGAGGGAAGGTTTGACTTTGAATTCCAGTCTAAAATTCACTTTTCTTGACACAATTTTAAATTCTGTTACGTGCAATAAAGCACATGGCGTAATTCTATAAAATACTACGATTTTTTATTTTAAATAGAATTAAATTTAAATATTTTAAGAAAACAAGTAAGCTGAACTTTTTTTTTTTTTTTTATGAAAAGCAGTGGATTAGTGGAGACAAAAAAATTTAATTCACTGCATGTAAGCATTAAAAACCATCTCCTGCAATTCAAGAGATCGGTGAAACTGTTTTTTATAAAAAGAAAAAAACGTCCAGCTTACTTATTTTGTAGAAATAATTAAGTTTGATTCTATTTTAAATAAAAAATCAAATACTACACAGAGCACGAATTATAATCCTAATACACATAAAATATTAGAAGTAATAGGATTATAATTCGAATACATGCATGTTTTTGGCATCAATTTATCATTTTTTCTTTCCATTTAAGAAAGGACTATCTTCAAATACAACGTGCAAAACTACAAACAAGATTTATATCAGAACTTTAAAAAATCAAGTCAGTTGGTGTGCCAGTTCATTTTGAGCAATGAACAGTGTTCATTCAACTTGAAGCCTAGTATCCTTTGTTCCCACGAATCCTGGCTCTCATGTCAACCTGTTATACAAAACCATCAAATCTTATTTAGTTTATCAAATTATAAATCTATGTAGCAATATACTATGAAGAGAGATAATTGTAAATTATTAAAATAGGTTTTTATACCAGTAACACTGTTACACTGGCACCTACACTAATTGGCTCATATGTGGTTTCCAAATAGGATCTTTCACTCACACATGTTAAATTCCCTTTATCTGATATTAGGTAAATGTTAATTTCTATTACCACATTCATCTAAATTCTCTCCTTTTATGGAACTAAAGAATTACACTCAAAGACTGCATATTTTCAATCAATTACTGCCTACTGTTTACCAGTTTGATTTACAATAACCTTGTTCCCAAAACATAAAAAACCAATTACACCAAAGTATCAAACTAATAATCATCACTCCATTTGACTGAAAACAAAGCAAACCATATCCATTAGCCATTGATCAAAACGACAAAACAAAGTGAAATTATATTCATTGAACACAAAATATTCTCTCCCTTTGGCAATTATAAAAGCAAGCTTTTATTATTCATATGTTCTCTATCACTTGTCTTGATCAAATTCTTCCTATTGAATTGACATGTCTATCTGGAATCTGACTACTGGGGCAAAATTATAGTTGGTTGTCCCTCTTTCAGTAATAAAATTTGAGATCACCTCAGTCACATCCGAATCTCCATTCTGTTTCCTAATGATTTTCACCAAGACTAGAAAGGAACAATAGAAACCGTAAAAAATATACTTGTAAAAATTCCTAATGATTTTCAGTAGTGCTTCTAATGATTTTCATTTCCTAATCAAACTAGACTAGTTACACAAAATTTTCATTTCAGTAGTGCTTCTAATGATTTAGTTGTGCTTTTAGCTTCCACAGAGTAAAAAGGAACAATAGAAACCATTAAAAACTTAAACCACTATTTCCTAATCCAATTCATAGCAGGTACATAATTTTCTGCCATTGCCTTTATAACTATTCCTTCACATCTAGTAACACTATTTATGTTATATATTTGTTTAATAATTTTTTTTGAACAAAATTACAATGGGCACCACTTGACTATTGGAAGCTTGATGCTGGTAAACAAAACCTAGAAATATAACGAAGCAATTCTTTCATCCCCCCTCCCCCGTCAACAAAAGGCACAAAGTGAGAGCATATTAAAAAATTTAGAAGTATATATTTGTGACAAAATGAGACAATTAAGTGGTACTAGTAGTTCTAGTGAGAGATAGAGAGAGAGAGAGAGAGATGCCTGGCCGCGCTTGCAGTTGAAGTAGGTTTCCCTCAAGCCAACACATTCATTGGTTATGTTAGGTTCCTTTTCTCCTGCGCATTCCCTATAACCCTTCTTCTGTACCTGTATGCTTCAAACCCATCAAAATAATTAGTTCCTCAAGGACCCTGTTGGCAACACAAGTTAATTTCAGAATTAGTTGATTCAACTTTAATTTCCAAATAAGTTAATTTCATTTAATTCCCCATATTTTGTTCTGGTGTCAGGTAACATGTACAAAATTAAAAAAGTATTACTATGAAAAACTATATTTATAATAACGGGCTTTGAAATAGCTTGTGCTAATTCCGGAATTAACATAACCCAGCCACCGGAGAACTAGTTAATTTCAGGTTTTAGGTTTTAGTTCCACATGATTCTCCTTTCTTCTAAAACTGTTTTGTATCTTTAATTCAGGGATAGACTAATTCAACCTTAATTACTTGGTGCCAATTGGAGCCTAAAGTACTTAGGAATCACACTTCGATCCAAATTGCATACGACAGAATCAAAGACCGCTAGAAAATCATATAAAACATGGCTAGATTTGATCCAGTTCACGTTTCAGTTCTAATTCACATCTCCCTCTGATGCTTTAATAAAAGTTTGATTTTTCCTGTTTCTAAGTATCTGAACGCAACTTCATTTTCTCCTACACATGATTTACAGGAAAATAAGATGCAGTAAATAAATACAAAGCGGCTAAGTAGGTAACAATACCGATCGGTACCAGTGAGGAAGTAACGATAGGTACAAGAGATGATACCTTAACGCAATCTGTCTCGCTGAGGCACTTCACCAGCTCCATTGCTAAACCCTTGCACGACTTCGCCATTGAAACGGAGAAAGCGACCGAGTGAAAGGAGGAGAGAAAAGAGAGAGAAATATACGTGGGTCCGGACTGTCAGATCAGAATCCAGCCAATCCAGTCCGATGTAGAATTCACGAGGTACTTTAATATTCGTGCAGATTCTGATCGGACGGTTGGGATCCAAAGTCAAACTTTGAGTTCACTATGTGGGCTTTGATCTTATCAATTAAATATAAACAAAAGCCTTCTATAGTCTCGGCCCATTTTATGACCAACTATGGGCCTATTGGGCCAATGCTAAAAAAGCGAAATTTATACGAGATGTGACCGGATCCCTCCATTGAGTTTTTATTGTTTTTTTACTCACATTGAGACAAATGAATTACAACTAGAAAAACTATAAAAGTTTTAATATAATTGAACAATGAAAAAATTTTAATTGTAAACATTCATTTAAAAAACATTTGATGGATGTTAATTGTAACAAAATTTCAAAGTGATAATATTGATGAATTATTTATTTATGTGAACACATAACTAATTAAGTAATGGTTGTTAATACATAGATAATTGTTTCTAATGAACAAGTTAAAATTTATTTATTATAATTGAGTATATAACATTGAATGCACGATATTAAGTTATAAATTTCAAAGTTTTTGCCATTGAACATATTGTCCAATAACCATTTAGAAAGTGGATATAAATGTGTAAGGATATTACATAAGCAATTAAAAGTGTTATATTCGGTACAATACTTTTCTTTTTTTAGTTTACAAATATGAAAGAGGTTAGGCTATTGTACAAATATATATATTTTTTACAATATTTATCTTTAGTATCAATTTCAATCTAGCATATTATTGTAGACTAAGTCCTGAATCAATTGCTACTTGATATTTGAGGTGATAAGTTGATAACTTCTAATATTAGCTATCATTTGTTATGCGTGATCTATTCATGTGAAACTTGCTTATTAATTTGGAGTGAATATATTTTCCAATAATAAATGTGTTGAAGTAGTATATTTACCGCAAACCTCATAAAAATTTCAAAAAAAAAAAAAAAATTGTCAGAAATTTCAATGACAGATGGTGTATTCATTTGTTATACACAACAAACAATCATTATTATTGAGATATTAGAGAAAGTCAGAAAATATTCAGAATTGTATTCGACTATAGCAAAAATGACAAGAGATTTTTTGACGGTTCAAGTGTCAACCATTACATCTGAGTCGGCTTTTAGTATAGCAGGTCGGTTGACATATCATCTATGGAGTTCTATGGCACTGGAAACAATCGATGCACTTATTTGCTCAAAATATTGGTTTGCCTCTATTGATGGTAGCTCCAACTTTGACCAATTTTCGTCCATTCATGCTGAATTATTGATTGGTGTTAGAGGTAAATACTTCATTTATAATTAAAATATAGTTCTTCTCATATTAAATTATAGATAATATACTTAGGTTAGGACAAGATCAAGGATATGAACTGCTCCTTTTTGGTTCAGTTGGGACAAGATCAAGGATCTAACAAATAAAATATAACTGATTTTGGATTAGGTTGAAGAATGGTGGTGATATTTGCTCTGAAGTTTCTGATATGCTTGAAGAATGGTGGTGATATTTGCTATGAAGTTTTTCTTTGTTTAGAATATGACCTTTAATTTAGTTTTATCTCTTGGTATGACATTGGATCTTACTATTTAATTTAGTTGCTTTATTTTTGTTTAGCCGGTTGGATTAGCAACAGTAAAAATAAGGTTTTTTTTGCTCCTTAAATTTCTATGATGTCATATCAAAACATAGCTTATTTACTGTAATATATATGTTTAATTTGTTTTTTATAGTTATTACCCATGCACAGCTTATTTACCTATGCACACAGCTCATATTTTATGTTGAATTTGTTTACATTTCAATTGATTTGATTATTTGTATTCTCAAATTGGTCATGCAATATTTTAATTTCCAGCTATTTTAGCAATTTCTATTGGTTACAAATATGATATAGCAACACATTTATATTCTCCAATTGGTCATGCAATATTTTAATTTCCAGCTATTTTAGCCATTTCTATTGGTTACAAATATGATATAGCAAGACTTACTAACAAAACCTAGTTTCAATTCAACGCCTGTTTACAAAACCTGATAACCGACATAAAAAATTTGTAATGCACCAGAGCAAGTACAAAAGAATCTCTACTCATACCAGTACCTTCTTATAACATGCCTAATACACCATCAGTAGGCCAAATACATGCTAAGATTGAATTCCATGATCTCAATCAAGTAAACGCTAGCATCTGGATCCATGAATCAGGCAATCAGCACATATATAGTTAACTGACAGCTAACAGCTATGCCAGAGTTATGCAGATCAGAAGAAAATAGTTTAACTAACGGATTTTGATTTTACGGTATTACAGTACCAGTGAAAGTTTTCGGTATTCGATTTTATACAGTATCAGTGAAAGTTACATACCTTGTATTGTCATCCAAAATTTAATATAATATTGTTAAGTAGGTGAAAACATCAACTAAAAATATGAGTCAGCTCGCGAGCCGAGTCGAGCTGAGTCAAGCTAAGTGTTTACATGAGCCAAGCTGAGCTTTTTCTTTCAAAATCGAGCTGAGTTAGAGCCAAACCATTTTATTTCTCTCATTAAGCCGACTAGAGTTTGAGCCGAATCTTAATCATTAGCAGCCTTACACGATTGTTTATGTTATGGACAATTTGATTCATAATTAATACAGCGCTTTTATCTCTTACAGAAATGCTGACATTATTATATATTTTTTTAAAATGAGTGAATATTCATTATCAAAATATTCTCATTGAAACATTCTTACTATTTATTTTGCATGAGAATTATAATCGGTGGTCGGTAAAAGATATTGAATCTCTAATTATATGTTTTTTTTTTCATCTCTCCCACTAGAAATGATACTTGAACTCTATATTTGTTTCAATTTATTCAAAATTTGTATTCTGAGTACTATAAAAAAAAAGTTTGAAATTACAAGACAACACAAAAATAAAATCATTTTATTTCTTGGAAAGAAATTTAGAAATATCGTAAAAAATTCCGAGACACTTTTGTTACAAGTAGAATTTTTTTTTTTTTTTTGCGCTCTCGTTTTACATTTTTTGAATGTTTGTGGTGCAACATTTATGTATAATCATAAATTATAATAATTTACATTTACATTATTCTTATATAATGTGTTGTCCAAAAAATTATATATATAAAGTTTTATAATATGCTTTCAAACTTAATTATTAGCACATAACAAATATTCTATTTCGGAATAAATTTAATAGATGAATTTTGTTTGAGAATGTATTCGTGCGTGGTATTGAAAATAAAATTTACAACGCACCGAAATATTTAATACTTAAGAAAATAAAACGAAACATGGTTTGAATCTAACTTCATTATTATTGTTCATTAATAAAAAAAATGGATTGAGGATAAATCAATCAAATTTATTGTGTCGTTACTAATTGCAGTCTATTATTTCACACTCTCGAGCCATCAGATCTGAATCGGACGGTGCAGCTTTAAATATATAAAATATAATAAAATAGATATCTACCCTCCAGCTTTAAATATATAAAATATAATAAAATAGATTTCTAAAATATCTTGAAGGACATGTTGATTGCAAAATTATGATATATTTGATATTGATCTGCTTGAATTTTCATGATCAGAGATTTTCTGATGTGATGAAAATTAATATTTCTAATATACTTGTGTCCATTTTCCAATTGAATTATAAATTTTGACCCATAAGTTCATCTAGAACTCACATTCAATGCATTGAAACTTTGAGAAAATCCCTGGTAATCTAAAGACGTTCTACACACGCCCTGAAATTTCACTGGGAGTTGTTTTCTGGTAATTTTCTAACACAGTTTGCACACATTTTCCCTATACAAGTCCAAGAGTAGAACTAGGGTGTTCTTAAGTTCACCAAGTCTAAAACCCATCGAATTGATTTTAAACGACAAATCTGAACATTTGAAACCCACATACTTTACGAGTGATGCATCTTTATGTAAAAACAAATTTAATTTTGAAATTGATTTTGCATAAAATCAAGTGGTAAAAAAACGTTCAAAAAATGAATACATTAAAAAACTAATCTATTAACCTTTTAATTCTGACTGCTTAACTTTGTACTAAATTAATTTGAATGTTTAAAATTTTCACAGGTAGACACATCATTCATAAAATAGGCAGATTTCAATAATTCGGATTCATCATTTGAAGTCGAGAACACCCTAGTTCTACTCCAAGTTCAATTATTCAATTATTCGCTTCATCTAAATTGTTATGGATAATATTCCAATTTAGGCACCATTTTTTGCTAGGACACCATTTCATACAAACAACGAATTCAAATAATATAAGGTACTCTTAATTTCTAGACTAATCTAGCATTGGTTAATTCCATTTGCCAAAATGAACTCGCTCTTTCAACAAAAGAAAATTTTAGCTAAAAAATGCCAAATA
>CAXKVT010000351.1:0-32785 GCA_964058875.1 Carex rostrata
AAAAAATAAACACATTTGACAATATAAGTAATATAATTGTTCTTGCAATTAAAAATAAACTTATATTTGATATATAAAAAGATTTTTTTTGTAATATATAAAAATTAATTATATATTTATCAGACACTATCATTTACGTTGCATTTCATCTTAAGTTTAAAAACTTAAATTAATGCCATTTGGTTTTGTTGAGAATCGAGTCCTATTAAAATACATTAAAAAGGCTGTTGGTGGTGTGCATGATGTGATGGATATCCTCGGCATTAATTCAAAAGAGAATCTTTTGAGTTAATGAATCTCAATCATCTGATTTTAAACGGATCCAATCCGACTTTTTCTAAGTTAGAGTCCCTTTAATATTAGTGTGGATTTAGTCCCTTCAAAAGATTCCCTTTTTAGTTAATGCAAATGATACGAATTCGGATGTGAAAAGTCGTCTTATATTTTTATACTAATGGGTCCTACATTGTCAGAATCTTCTCTTCTCCTTTTTCTTCGTTATTTGTTTTTTCACGGTCGATTTTTCTCTGAATCGAAAACAAAAATGAAACTGTATTGAACCTGGTTTTTCCTTTGAATGGTTCAATGTTTTTTCAGTTAAACCGGTTGGTCAAACCGATTTTGACCGGTCTTATAACAGGAGCGATCTTTTAAAAGAACCAAATCGAAAAGGTGACCGGGTCAGGTTTTTTCCAATTCGACCGCCGGTCCGATCCGGTTATGATACACTGCTCCATTGTCAAAACTATTTAATGTAAATTGTTGTCCCAAAAACAAAAGATTAATTGAGGCAATCTATTACTTGTTTTCTGAATGGAAAACGAAAGCCTAATTAAAAATACATTTAACGAGCACAATTACAAGATCCGACTAATAAATCATGTTTAACATATTTCCGAATAAATAACAAATTAAACAAATAAATTCTCCATTTATTTTCAAATTCATTATTTAAAAATGTAACGAATTATTCATAGCATTCTGTTTTCATTCTATGCTACGATATTAATGTATAAATAAAATGAATTATTTATAAATTTTTCTGTTGACCACTGATTACTATTGCAGAATATTGCTAATCAAATTAATTGACAATAATCCTACAACAATTAAATAGAAACCCTAACTTGTGGTCAGAGCCACAAAAAAAATTGAAATTTGACGATTACATTTTGTAATGTCAAATAATAAAAATTAATGTCGCACATATATGTGTTTATAAATAAAATATTATATATTCCGAATTCCCAATCTCGCATATACTTCTTCTTTTTTTATTACAATCACCATACAATTTGTGTGTGAAAATAAAAAAATATGACTTCTTTGTACTTTCCTCTCAAGAATTAAGACAACTCTAATTAATTTTTAAATAACACTTAACTACTAATTAGAAATTAAATCTCTCTTCATTTATAAACCTCCACATCTCTCTAAAATTGAAATTAGTGTTTCTATTAAGGCCACATTCAGCCAATAATTTTGTCAGCATCAAGTTTATAAATTATTTCTTAATAAGAAACTTTTATGTATAGTTTTTAAATAAGAAACTCTCATACATTCATAAAATTGAAATAAAAACTAACACTTCATATTAAAAACTCTAATAATACCAGAAACAAAGATGCTCTAGTTATAATTTATGTGTTGGTATTAAACATTCAACTCAACCTTATGCACCATGTACACTTTATCGCCTTATGACAATTTTATTTGACATACTCTTGACATATATGGAAATGAGATCAGCTGATCTTCAAATCTCTATTATTCCATGCTCTTCTCTCTATCTCTCTCCTCTTTTTCTCTATCCTTCTCTTTGAAGTGAGAGACAGAGAGTAAAAATGACAGCAAGATCATGCTTTTCCTTTGAGAAAAGCAACGGATGCTGATCCTGACAGATGTCTACACTAAAGTAACCGACTTGTGGTGCAACAAATGTTATAATAATCACCAGTGTGAAGGTTTACACCACTTCTTGCACCAAGAAGTGATATGTTTGCTCCAATAATATTTATCGTGTGGAAGTTTAGACTTAATAATGGGATAAAGGTCAAGTGCATATTGGTTCATCGATGGTTGACATTTGATTGCACAACCAATTGTACGGTAAGTATTGTTCATACATCAATGATTAGTTTCCTCCAATATCTCAATTTTCTTTTTGAATAAGAAGTAACATATATGTATTTTTTTTCTTAGCAACGAGACTCTCAGAGATTATATATAAATAATAATTTTCAGGCCATGGAAAGAACCTAAGGCTAAGAGGTTGCTTATCTAATTAGGAATATAATGTATACAATTAATGCTTAGGTATATGGTAACCTATATATAACCCATTAAATTGAAATTGAAGAAAAGCATGATAATATAATAAGGTTGGTTAGATCACGCCATAAATACTTGATTAAAGCTAGTAAAACTTGTGATTAGATGTGGATGTGTATGTGGCGATTGGTCATTGGATGTAAAACAGGGTGTGCATGCATAGTGACAAATGAATTATTCGGGTTTAGTTCGGCGAGGTCAAAAATTCGTAATTTGAAAATAATTCAAATATAATTTAGGAATAATTCAGAATTATTCGGATCAAAAATCTCAGTCCTGTAAGAGAGCAAAAAAAGAACCAAAAAAATATCTGATAGTGACTGTCAAAATTAGAATTACAGTAGTTGCTAAATACTGCCTATTACCCAACCTTTAAACCTATTCCACTATTGAAATCTACTTTACTAGAATAATAAAACAGAACTCAACTACTGGTACCGATCCTCCAGAAGACCTTCACTATTACTACTTAACATAATGTATTATAACAACTTAACTACTAGTACCTATCCTCCAGAAGATCTGCATTATCACTACTTAACATAATTTCATCCACAACTTAACTTCTCTACTGGCATGGTATGCAATCCAAACCGGGTCTGTTTCGCAATCTTCAAAATCTTCCTGTTGCGTGCCCTCCACAAAAACTAGCAAATAGCGAAAAAATAAGAAGCCCATTCCTTCCTTGGCATCCGTATCTTACAAGCTCTCCAAGATTTATCAACTGTACTCTGCACTGTGTTCCCCAAGTGTAAAATATTAACACCCAACAGAACATTCATTTTTGTCCAACATCTCCTTGCCCTATTGCATTGGAAAAATAAATGCAGTGCAGTTTTGAATGAGCATTGTTGGCAAACTTCACAGCGTAGATTACACTGTAATCCTCTGTACAACATTACATCATGAGTTAAAAGTCTTCCTTGTAATAAAAGATACACAAAAACTCGAACCGTTGGTGGTATTTTGAGTTGCCAAATGAATCGGTAGGGCTAGCGTGTTTTATTTGCAGCTAATACCCGTTGATAGAATGAATTGGCAAAATACCCCTTGTTGTTTGACCATAGCCATGATAGTCAATCCTCTGTATCCCCTACCAGGTGTACTGAACACATGCCGCTGCTAATGGCCATTTGCAGTGAGTATTTTCTGGTAGATGAATTAGGGGTAAATTGGGTATTCATTGTTGGATATGTTCAAGCATCAAACCAGTATAAAATCGATGATCCCTGAGCTATATCCCATGTAACACTCCAGTCAAATAAAGGTCTTATTTTTAACAATTGCCGCCAAAAGAAAGACCCTTGCAGCCTTGCCTCATCCAGATGCGGTGTTTTTATGAAACTTTTGCCAAATTATATAGTTGCAGAACCGTCTGAGTCCATAAAGAGTCTGAAACTTTAGGACTAACTAATGTACCAGTTAGCTTTTGATTTATTTGGTTTTCTACAATGACTTGTCGAGCTTAAGAACCAACTAATGTACCAGTTAGCTTTTGATTTATTCGGTTTACTACTATGACTTGCCGGGCTTAAGAACCAATTAATGCATGTACCAGTTAGATTTCAAATTATTGGTTTTCTGTTATGTATGTGGGCCTGATTTTAGGAGTATGCGGGGGGTGGCAGGGGGGCGGCAGCCCCCTGCGAGCGGTGTCTGAGGCTACGAAACACCTGCGGCAGCTCGGAGAATTTTAATTCTGAGAAGTCAAATTGCATGAAAATCCTTTAACCGACGGCCCAGATTAGTCTAATTACCGATCAAGATGGACAGTCCATATTAGCCTTTTTATTGCGCCCTTTCATTGGGTTTATCTTTTATTTATAAATTAAAATCTCTATGTAATTTTGTTGTAACTGACTTTGAGAAATAGTGAGTTTTGTTTGGCGAGCAGCCGTGGGTTTTCATCCCCTAGAGGGTTTCCCACGTAAAATATGTGTGTTCTGTTTGTGATTTTTCTCAATTTTCTTTCTTTCTGTGTTGTGTGATTGCTCTCTGGTACTCAAATTCTCAACAACTGGTATCAGAGCGGGGTTCTTTCTTGAGTGGGAGCAATGGCGGAAGAGGGGAAGTTACGAATTGAGAAGTTCGATGGGTCTAATTTCGGGTTCTGGAAGATGCAAGTTGAAGACTACCTATATCAAAAGGATCTCTATTTGCCTCTCGACGGCAAGGCTAGCAAACCAAATGATATGGACAACAAGACTTGGGACATACTGGATCGAAAGGCTCTGGGTGCGATCAGGCTTTCGTTGTCTCAGTCAGTAGCCTTTAACATCTCCAAGGAAAAGACCACACAAGATGTGATGAAAGCCCTAACGCGGATGTATGAGAAATCATCGGCGTCAAACAAGGTGTTCTTGATGAAACGGTTGTTCAACATGAAGAAATCTAAAAATAAATCCATGCAAGAGCACTTGAGTGATTTCAATACCATCACGAGTCAGTTAGAATCCGTGGGTATTAACTTTGATAATGAAGTGTTGGCCCTTGTTATCATGTCGAGTTTACCCGATAGTTGGGATAGTCTGGTTATGGCGGTGAGTAACTCTTCGGGATCTAATGTTCTCAAGTTTGAGGATGTAGTAAGGGTTCTTCTTGATGAAGATACACGGAGAAAGAACAACTCGTCTGGTGGTATTTCTGGTGCAGCCCTGAATATTGAGGAACGGGGCAGATCCTCAAAGAGGGGCAATGGCAGAGGAAATGGACGGTCACAGTCTCAAAAAAGTCAGTCAAGGGGTACTCAGTTAACTTGCTAGAACTGCAAGAAGAAAGGTCATCTCAAGCGTGATTGCAGAGCACCAAAGAAAAGGGTGGATGAGAACGACAAAAGCAGTACCTCAATGAATGTCTCAAATGAATCAGGTTCAGAAAATGAAGCATTGATTATGTGCTGTGACAGTAAAGATGACTGTTTGTGGATACTAGATTCTGGTGCATCATTTCATGCCACTTCAAATAGGGAGTATTTCCTAAATTATGAGAAGGGGAATTTCGGCAAGGTGTATCTTGGTGATGATGAATCCTGTGACATAATTGGCAGAGGAGATGTCCAGATAAGCATGCCAGATGGGAAACAGTTGAGGTTGCAGCGTGTGAGACATGTGCCGAAACTTGCTAGAAATCTAATTTCTGTAAGCCAATTTGCTGATGATGCAGGGTTTGAAACAAAGTTTACTAAAACATCCTGGAAGCTGATAAAAGGTGCTATGATAGTAGCACATGGGCAGAGAGATGGCAGTCTCTACAAGGTTCTTAATGAAAACTCCATAAACGACGGCCCATATTAGTCTAATTACCGATCAAGATGGACGGTCCAGATTAGCCTTTTTTATTGCGCCCTTTCATTGGGTTTATCTTTTATTTATAAATTAAAATCTCTCTGTAATTTCGTTGTAACTGACTTTGAGAAATAGTGAATTTTGTTTGGCGAGCGGCCGTGAGTTTTCTTCCCCTAGAGGGTTTCCCACGTAAAATCAGTGTGTTCTGTTTGTGATTTTTCTCAATTTTCTTTCTTTCTGTGTTGTGTAATTGCTCTCTGGTACTCAAATTCTCAACAGTTTCTACTATGACTTGCCGGGCTTAAGAACCAAGTAATGTACCACTCAGATTTGGATTTATTTGGTTTTTCTACTATGACTTGCTCTAGCCATGAAACATAAAATCCTATATGAATATGAATTCTCATAGGATAGGCATTGTCAGTACTAAATTATAACAATTCTTAATTATGTGCAGGCTAATTAACTAGAATTTCATGACTAGCTGGTCGGACCTCGACTACGATGTGCTTGAGCACATCGTCGCATTTCTTCCCCTGGCAGATCATCATCGATTTAGTGCTGTTTGTCGCAACTGGTGATGGGTGGCAAAACACAAGCACCGCTCTCCTTGTGCGCAGCTCCTGTGGTTGGTGATGCATCAGGAAGCTTCTGGCGTGAGACGCAAATTCTTCAACCTGACAGAAAACAGGGAGTACTACATTGACATCCCACACTTGTACGAGCAGTATTGCTATGGTTCATCGTATGGTTGGCTTTTCATTGTTGACCATAAGTTCAAGGGCCGTCTATTGAACCCTTTCACTAGCGGGTTGTACGAGCTACCTGAATTTCCAAAAATGGATGCAGAAATGAACCGAGGTAGGATCATTAAGGCTATCTTATCTGATGACCCAAGCGTAAAATCAGATTTCACCGTAGTATTTTTATATGCTAGCGATAGGCAGGCAGTGTTTTGGCGCAATGGTGATAGTGCCTGGACATACATAAGGTGCAAAAAGGGGGCTATAAAAGAAGCTGTTTTCTTTCAAGGAAGATTGTATGTTGTTTATTCAATGGGTTCGATTTATACAATCAAACTCAGACGAAATCCAACAGCAAGGTTGGCGGGACCTAAGGGCCCGCCTGACTCGCCTCTCATGGGAGTTTGTTATCTTGTGGACTTTATGGATGAGTTACTCCTGGTGCATATATAGGAGTGTAAAGAATATAGGAGATAGCTCAGATAGGTATGTGGTCACAAAACATTTTGATGTCCACAAGGTAGATCTAGAGAGCAGAATGTTGTCTCCATACATGGACCTTGGTGATTATGCTATATTTTTGAGTGTTAGTTCACCTGTGGTGGTTGATTCTAAGCAATTTCAAGGGTGCAAAAGAAATAGTATCTATTTCACGGACGTGTTTTGTAAATTATCATCACGTAAATATGGGTTACATGATCTTGGTGTGTACGACATGAAAAGAGATATCGTTGAACCGTATTATCCACCTGAGATCTTCCAACCAATTCATCAGCCGCCAATTTGGCTGACACCAAATTGCAACACACTTTTAATTAAATGATTTATTTATTCCCAATGCAAGAGAGTGAGACACCAATTAATCAATTATATATGTTTAATTATATTTAGTTATATATCATAATGAAATTTTTTCAAAGAGGACTCAAACGAGCCTCTCGAGTACATGGAAGCATTCTTGAGCCGAAAGAGCTCCTTCTTCTCTCTACCTTCTTCTATCTTCAAGGAGACCCAAATTTAACGATTCACATCGCAAGAACAATGGCATTGAGATATTGGCATCGACCTTCTTTCTGCGACATTCCAAGCACACTGTGTGTATCACCCGATGTGCTTGAGGGGGGCTAATAGAGTTACAATGGACGTCTCCATTTCAAGTCCAAGTGATTCAAGACTGAATACTGTTATTACACAAGACATGTAACTGAGTTGGTTAGATAGTTTGTTAGTAACTGATTACCGTTAGATAGTTGTGGTTAACTAGATGTAATCAGAGGATTAGAATGTCTACATAAGACAGTGTACATGTAAACAGAAAGTGCAATACAATGAAATCATTCTATCTTTATCTCTCTTGTTATATCCCCACTAGCTCGAATTGATATCCTTAATTTTGGAACCAATCTCATGAGCAAACCAGAAGCATGAGCCAGCACTACCCATGCTCATGATCTACTTCCTCTCGGCATGGGAAAAGACGAATTGGATGATCACCATCTTTGTTTGGAATGAGAACTGCAGCTAGTGCTCAGGACGAAGAGAGATTGATATTTGGAATGGGGATAGTCGGAGATTGTGGTTGGGGACTAAAGAGTTCGAGGGGTAGAGATGAGCTGGACAAGGAATATTATAACATCCTTTTCCTCATGCAAGCCATGTGAAGGCAACTATGTCTCAATAATTCGTTTTTTTCATTAATCAGATTAAAAAATTCACGCTGAGCTAGTTGGAGAGGTTGTAGAACGGTAGGACTTTGACCAGATCTCCATAACAAAGTCAATACGTTATTGCTTATGATAAATTAAAGTCAATGAACTTTTGACATTTTCTTCGGAACCATATGATGGAATTAAGTTCCTATTTTGTTAAAACTTGACAATATTCCTTAATTGCTTCCCATTTTCATCCTCAACAATGTCATTGGCCTCTGGTGTATCATAACTATTTGCGGCATTCATTTCGTCTCTTGTTTCCGCACTCTGGCTTTTGCTGGTGAAATTGCTGGAAAAATCAAAGAGCTCATGAATTGGATAATGCAATTGTGAGCCAAATAGTCTTCTTGGGTCTCATTAAAAATAGGGGTGCCTATAATGAAGCTTGCCAAATGGCCTCCAATATAAGACGTAAAACAACCAGTTTTTGTTATGTCTAAGAAGATGCACACACGTAGTCCAGTTGCTATAACCAACGATCCAACTGATGAAGAGCAAAGAAATATTGCAATTGCTTTGGTTGTCGGCATGGGAGTTATATATTGGAAAGATCATCACTTCATTAGCAGAGTGGTTATTACTACACGAGATGCCGGATTGCTCTTCAGATGGGAGCAGTTCGCTGTCATATGGCATGGTCAGCATGTTGTTGGAGGATGATGGCAGCTCCTTGCTCATCAAACAGGTTAGCCTTTTAATCACTCGATTAAGCAATTAATTTGTTGTGTCTTATTCAGCCTTTTAATCATGGTTCTGAAACTCGGAATCGGAATCGGAATCGGATTTTTGACCGTGGAATCAGAATCGGATGAATCAGTCGGAATCGGATCGGTAACTCGGGTTTTTTTGGCAGAAACCTTGTTTTGTAGTCAAAAAGTAGGAAAAAATGATAAAAATAATTTGTAAAAAAACTATGTTAATTAAGACAATATTACACTCAAATAATCCACTACTTATATAATGTATTACAAACATTACAAATAGAACACACTTTTATAGCCAAAAGCTATGCCGAGCTGGCTGGATCATCTCATCATCCTCTGTATTAAAATAAGAATGTAGAAACATATATTTACATGGAACTTTTACAATGCATCAAATTTAATAATTTTATTTAGTTAGTACATTGTCAATTTGACAAGACTATTTAATTTTATTCAATATATTGTATTTACTGGATATAACAAAATTTTAAAACATGATTTATCACTAAACTGATCTTTAAACTAAATAAAATTTTCTAACTAAATTAATGACCGAAATATGATATTATGTATATTAAAAATATTATTATTATTATAGACCTAAAATAATTTTATAACTACCCGCAAAAATTCATTACCAAACATAAAATTTAGAAAAGAAGAGTTAAAAACAAAATAAAATGATACGATTCTTATAAATAAATAAAATATAAGAATTGAATAGATAAATATTTATATAAAAACATACATGATTAATATCGAATCATTCGAGATTATAGTTGAGATTAAACACATGAAATATTTGAAAAACATAATATTATAAAATTTATAAATATCGATTTATTATAAATTCTAGAAGTATGGTTAAATAAATATTTATATACGTATATATATTCTAATTGATTCGAATTTATTAAACAAACTTGATATTTAAAGGAGACTTAATGTTAATAAACAAACTCTATTTTTATACTATTCCCTTTGCTTCCCGTCGGAATGAATTCACACCATATACAACCATGTATGAATATTTGTTTCTTTTGGAAAATCTTAACCGTTCATTGTTCAATCAGCACAAATCTCAAGGCTTGTTTCAAATTAAAGAATTGAAATTAATCAAATCTAATTTTCAGTTCGGGTCCGCCCAAATGCCTTAACCCGATCAATTATTTTAACCATTGGATTACATCTAGCACGAATCCTGAAGCAATATCATCCTTTGATCTTTGAAAGCATTTGAAATTGGAAAGTTAACTCCATATAATAAAAATTACGGGTCCACAGACTCTTCGTTCTTCTTCTCTGTTTCGCGCAAGGAGGCAAAGCCTCCCTCTCTCTCTTCTCTCCCCCTCCCTCCCAATTTCCTGCACCGCCTACGAGAATCGGACAAAACTCGGTGTACCTCGGCCGGAAAATCGGAAAATCGGCCAATTCTGTCACTGTTCATCCGATTTTTTCTGAGAACTCGCATAGACCTAAGAATCGGGTAAAACTCAGCCCGGCTCCGTCCGATTCCGAGTTGAATCGGCCAAGTTGACTCGGAATCGGCCGATTTTTTGAACCATGCTTTTAATCACTAAGTTGTACTTGGAAACTATATTTAGTCTCATTAATTTAGTTTCAATTTTAAGTGGTTATATATCGCCTCTGCCAGATCTTCGAATAGCACAAACAGTCCTGTATTTCACTCAATTGAGAATAGAGAAAAAAAAAAAAAAAAAAAGCTTGCATACAAGAGCTTATTACATTTATAAACCTCAACAGATATCAAGAAACACTGCTCATACATGGAATGAAGAAATCATAACCATTAGGACTTAAGAAAATTGACCAGTACTTGAACAACAGAAAAGATTATTTCCGATGTATCCAAGCAATCAAAGAAATTTAATAGCCTAAATATATAAAATTGAGTATATAAGACAAACTATTGATTCATCAAACTTTATATAGATGGCCCTCAATTAATTCTCCAATTATATGGATTTTCTACTTAATTAAAGTGTGTGCATGTGTAACGCAGAATTTTATTTGATTATTCTCTTTTTAGGACTAAAATGTAGATAGTTGTCCAACAAACTTATCATAAATGGTATGGAAGAGTTTTGTTTTTTAATATTCTTATGAGCCTGTTCTAGGAAAAAGTTATCAGGCCTAACTATATATTTAAAAGACAAGGGATCCGGGCGATTTCTAAAAGCTTTTCATTGGTTTTCCTAATTTTTCTTGATTATTTTTCTTTTTTTTTTAGATAAAGGCCAGTAGTCCTTAGTCTTTACTGTACGTATAGGGGTGGCAAGAAAGCTCGTATCTTGTAGCTTAATTATGACTTGTATCTGATTCACTCGCTAATATATAAAGCGAAGGCATATGTTGTACACTTGTACTCAATTCATGTTGGATCGTATCGGTTTTCACCTCCATATATATCATAATTAGGGGTGAAAATGGATTGGATATTATCCGAACGAATTTGGGTTTGTAATCGAAAATTAATACAGATATCTGATATCTGAATATTTATGCAGATAGTAATATGAATATGATTTTGAATTTTACTTATTCGTATCTGAATTGTAGATTTTTACCTTATAATTTAATATATATTATAACAATATATGTATATATATATATATATATATATACAAATATTCAATATATCTGATATGTATCCGTACGTATCCATCTAATATCCAATCTACATCCGTATCCATATAGGCAGATTCCTAAAGGCTCAGGAGTAGACAAGTATCTATCTCTGAATTTGATTTGATTTTTTTTAAGCCCAATACTAATTGTCTTTGATGCCTACCCCTGAATACATGAAATGCCTACCCCTGGCCCATTAATGTTTGAAAAGCACGGCCCAGATAGAAGAGAAAATAATCCAAGCCTCCTGGGTCCACGCCGCGTTTTGGAAAGTGGGGATACGTGGGCCCAGACGGCTTAGAATGCCCAGAGGAAACTTAACGGTTGTGATCTTCCAAAATCCCTGCCCATCATCAAATCCCAATTTTATATTTTTCATCTCCTTCAACAGGAGCTTTCCAGTTTTTTTTTCTATTTTCATCTTTTTTTGGTGGTTGATACAAGATAGTTACCGCAAATGATTTCTCATTTTTTTTTATATTTTTAACAATAAATTTTATCAGTGTATGAAATTTTAGCATTTAAAGAAGTATCTACCATTTTTTCAATAACATAAATACATTGCAATTTGAGAAAACCATTCCGGTACATTTAGTTTTTTTCCAATATTTTTAAACGGAGAAATAATAGTTGGTACTCCAGTAGATAAATCATGATCATACTTTTTTTATTATAAAAAATATTTATGTAATTAAAATATCATATAAAATATATAACACGCTATGCGATTCTATAGTAAAAAATCATTTATTTTATATTCTTTAAGCATTTTGTGTCTATTCCTGACAGAAATTCTAAATCCGCCCTGCGTATCCGTGAAAAAAAAATAGATACGAATGTAGTTTTTACCACTATCTGATCTGTATCCAATCCGTTTTCACCCCTGACATAACGCACATCATGATAACTATTTTTCTTAATAACCTAAATTTTAATATTATAATTCACCAGATTTAGAAACTAACTTTCCGGTGAATAATTCACGGGAAATATAATTTCTAATTTTCTTATTTTAATAAATAGAAGATGTGTTATGACTTTTATATTGTTCTATTAAAATATTAGAAATACTTTATATTTCTAAGAAAATAAGTGAAGTGCTATAGAATTGAATTTATAAAAAGACTGCGACAAATAACTATGATTAATATTTTTTAGACCAGATTTTTTGCAGTTGTAAGAAAAATTAAAATATTTCTTTGAGTGTTACTGAAAAAAAAATGGATTTGAGTTATTGATCTCAGTTCATAAGTCATTTATGGATAATAAAGAAATTACTGTGATTCTTCTAGTACATTCAAATTATAAGGTACTTCATCTGTTTTCAAACTTTTATTTTGATATGACACCATACGACAGAGCCGAATTTTGATTATTTTGTTAATATTCGGAAATAGATGGAGTACCTAAGAATTTGAATGTACTATAATAACCATGATAATTTATTTATTTAACCAAAAGTGACTTTTGAACCGTAATCAATAATTAAGATCCAAAATATTTATATTTTTTTTCCAGTATTACCCAAAGAAATATTTTAATTTTTCTTACAATCGTAAGAAATCCAGCCTAAAAAATATTGATCTGTGTTATTTTTCATTCTTTCTAGTAAATTCAATTATATAATATTTCATCTATTTTCACAGAAATATAAAATTATTTATAATATTTCAATTGGAAAAATAAAAAAAAAACATAAATTCTGCTATTTAATTAAAATAGAAATTATATTTCCGATAATTCAACGGAAATAACATTTCTGGTGAATTATTCACCAGAATAGGATTTCAATCCGATTATAATTTACTGGAAATAGAGTGAATTTCCGGTAATAATCTACTGGATTGAGTAGATTTGATTTTTTTTCAAAAGGGGTAGATTTTGATATTTTATATTTTTTTTTCAGATATTAATAAAATTTTAGTATATAATCCACCTATTCCTCCATTTAAAAAAGTTCTTGAATAAATTAATAATATATATAATTTAATTAAAATATATAACAAATAAATATATATTAAATATATCATGTACCTAAAATTTGAAATTATATATATTTTTATGATATTATTTTAAAAGATATAAATTATTAATTAAATTAAATGGTATAAAATATTGTGTAAATCACTATATTAATACATTACTAGCTAAATAATGATATATAAAATATTGGATTAATTATTTTTATCATAAATTACTAAATAAAAAAATTAGATAAAATGGTAGAAAAAAATTTACCCGTGTCAATCGATAGTCAATCTTATACGGTACGGATCGAATAAGGATATAGTTGACCCCATAGACAGTGCTTGGACTGCGAATTCGTTCACCTAAGGTAACATAATATTTCTGTTTAGATCGAAAACGTTCAATGAAAATCTACACGAATATTAAAGTTAAGCTGTGCATTTAATCTCGGACCAGATTGGCTCAAATTATGATCGGACAGTCCAAATCTAACCGGAAATATTCTGTTACCTCATCAGATAATATATATCCACTGCAAACAGGTCATAATCTCCCCTTGATAGTTTCACCTGATATGATAGTGACCTCACTTGACTGATAAGGAAAGTGGTTCCTCTGTATGTACATCTATATTATATTCACTATAACCATCTGTGTAGCATGTAATGATCTAGTCAAATTAGCGTTTCTGACTCGTTTCACATAGATCTAGAAAGACAACGATACTTAAAATGATGGAGACCCCACTAGTAGCAGGAAGCTGGTTCCAATTATATATATATTCTATATTATATTCTCCGTTGTTGTCTGTGTAGCAGGTCATGATCTAGTTAATTTAATTAAAGTTTCTGACTCGTTTCCCAGAGAGTCTGAAAGACACGAATGTCGAAACACAACCTTGTATTATTTATCGCTGGACGGTAACAGAATATTTATGTTTGGATCTGGACCGTCCAATAAGAATCCGGGAGACAAATAAAGTGGTCTCGTGCATTCCACCTGGCCCAGATTCTGATCGGACGGTTATGATCCAAACAGAAATATTATGTTACCTCAGAGGATATGTATTCGCATGGAGTACACATGATCGAGCCGCCATGGATGCTCGCCTTACTACTCAGTACAACACGAGTCGATTCCGAGACTACGCCTTTTTCTCGGTAAAGTAGACAAATCTCTATCGTTGGTCATATCGCGTTGTCTCTAGCCCTCAGTCGACTCTCCTTGCCATTAGCTGCACCAATTAATAAAGATCTTTACAGAGCGAAAGATATTATGGCTTTGTCCGGTGATGTCGTAGCTAAGGTGCTCGTGGACTCTGTGCCTCTTTACTTTGCACTAGCCCTCGGCTATTGCTTCGGTCGATGGAAAAATATCTCCCCGGTAGCCTGTGACACCTTAAACCAATTTATCACATACTTCGTCTTCCCTTTCTTTTTATTCCAGTTTGTACTCAACACCGACCCATACAATTGGAATTACCGTGTAATTGCTGGTGATGCGATTCAAAAGGCAATATTAATAGTATTTCTGGCAGCCTGGGCTAAGTTCAGCAAAAACGGAAGCTATGCTTGGTTCATAACGAGCTTTTCTCTCAGTATACTAACAAACGCTCTGGTGATTGGGGTGCCGCTTCTCAATGCCTTGTATGGTAACTGGGCAGGTGATCTGGTCGTGCAGCTGGCGGTGTTTCAGGCATTAGCATGGCTTATGGTGCTTCTCTTTCTGCTGGAGTGGAGAAAGGCACTAGAGGAGAGGAACCAAGAGACAGTAGAGCTAGAGATAACTCGTCAGGTCACATATAGTTGTCATGAGAATGCCAGTGAAGAAGAGGAGGCCAGGAATGAAACAGATGATGTGAGTAGTGGTAGCACTCAGGTGGTAGCCACAAATGATCTCGAATCGGGGAATAGCACTCAGGCGGCGGTTACACGGAGGTTTTCTGTTGGGTCACTCATGAAGGTAGTGGTAGTGAAGCTTGCACTCAATCCTAATTTCCATGCTAATCTTATTGGTATCATTGCGGCTCTTGTTGTAAGCAGGTATGTGCATGTTTTAACTTTTAAGAACATTAATTGTGTACTAAAGCACAATGCTAATAGTAATAAATGCACTGAGGAATATCAAATGTCTGATGAGGCCAGTGAAACATAACACAAATTAAGAAAAGCAAACGACTTACCATTAACATTCAGATATTAAATAAGAAAAATACAGATAGTTAGACACATATTTTTTAGTGGAAACTCTCTACCAACTTAGAAACAAACACAGTCATCACTAGAATCACACTATTATTAGGGTTGGAATCTCTTGACTACATATTAGCTTCACATATCATGAGCTGCAATTTTTTTATATTAGGGTTTTCCCAAATTCAAAGCCCTTCTCTCCACCATGAACTCAAAGTTAGCTTCTTCCTCAAGTTAGCTCCAGAATTGAAAAGATGAAGCTCAAGAAAAGCTCTTGACATAGCTGAAGCTAGCTTGAGGAAGGCTAGGTAAGAGGCAAGTGATTGAAACAATTATAGCCCTTAGACGAGCTAGGACACGAGTAGAGGCTGTTAAAGCTATTTCTTAACATTTAATTTAAAATCTAGTCAACACATCAAATCCAAATAAGTTTTTTTCAGTTTCAATTTTTATTATGCTGTCTTCTTCAAATTGGTAAAATTATCAGTTTGAATCAGATACTAGGAAAAATAACGATTAATTAAGTAGAAAACCTGACTTAATTATTAGATAGTAGGGTCAATGCAATGGTTAATAAGTTCTACCTACTATCTAATAAGTCGAAAAACTTCTTCATTTGATTTTCTTTTCATTAATGAAAGAGTCCAATGCCGCAAACTGCATGTTGGGTCTTTGAAACAGTTCGAATCATTTAGCTAGATTGGAATTCAGTTTGATCTGTTTTACCAAGAAGGTCTAGGGTTCGAGTCCATATATCCCTAATCCATTTCATCTTTTAACACCTTTTTGTTTTATGTAAAGAGTTTTCAGTTTCTGAAAGTGAACTTGTCAGCTCTTCATATCCTTGATTTTATTGATTAACTTTATAATACTAAGAGATAAATAAGAGTATTAACATAAGTGCTTCGTCTCTCCAAATGAAGAAATGATAATAGAAATGTGAAAACTAAAAATAGTTTGCAAGTTGTACATATATGGCATTACTTGCTATATATCTTCTCATATTTTTCTTTTCATGAAAACTTTTTGTATTGATATGTAGGTATCATTTAAAGTTGCATGGAATCATGGCAGTAAGTGTACATATTGTGGCAGCATGTGTGGATGAGATGGCAAAACTGGGCCGAGGGGTGGCCATGTTCAGCATGGGTATGCTATATTCCTAGTTAACATAAAACATCATGTTTTGTTTATATTTATACATGAGGAGGATTCAAATGCTTCATCATATTTCACATTTTATATTTTCATTTTTAAAGTCCAAACGTCAATTCAAACTGATCAAAGTGATTTTCATATTAACATGTGCTTGGAGACAAAATTTTATATTTTTTGAAAATTGTTTTCTAATTTTTTTTAGATAGGTACAAAATCATTATTTATGTATCATAAAAAGAAAGATTTTGTACCTATCTAAAAAAGTAGAATAAAATTTTCAAAAAAATAAATTTGGTCTCCAAGTACATTTTAATATGGATATCATGTTGAGCGGTTCGGATTGACAATTTGAACTTTGAAAAAGGAGATATAAGATGTGAAGCACGATAAGACATGAAAGACATGAGGTATTTGAACCTTCTTCATACATATGTCTATCATTCCTTTCAAAATGGCTGATTATGGCCATATAAGGCAAAGAAAACCAGAATGCCAAAATACGGATCAAGGGGTACTTAATTAATTAGATCTAATAATGCTTGCATATATTATGAAGTACTAGCTGGACCAATTAAGGTGTATAACTGTATATATTCCCAAAAAGGGATCTATGATCAATGCGGATATATAACAACAATATATTATTTGAGTTTTGTTGCCCCTTATAATATATTTAGAAATTGTTGTATTAATTATTACCAAATAAATGGGACCTTGATCATTTTTTTCAACGTATAGATATGTTATTTTTGTGTATACATTGTAGGAGCCTTCATGGCAACACAAAGCAAGTTCATTGCATGTGGCCCCAAGTTGACATTGTTGGGCATGGCTCTGCGGTTCCTAGCCGGTCCTGTTGCCATGGCAATTGGATGTTATGCAGCTGGCCTACATGGTGATGAGCTGCGTGTAGCAATCATCCAGGTAGTATTAAATATTAATTTCATGTTGATATAAACATATCTTAGTTGAAATTGCATTTGCGGAAATGGAAACAAAACCAAAAAAAAAAAACCAAAAAAAAAAAAACTATGTCTATGGGTCATTCGCATCAATTGTGGCTGGGAAAGTTGATTCACTTGGCATGTCATCTTGAAAGCAGAAACCGTATATGCTCCCTTTTTATTTTCTAGTTTGCATATGGTATCGGTTTAGATTCTGGGGTTTTGTATACTGTACCGTTCTCGGTACTGGGGTTTTTCTTTTATCATGTACCAACTTGTTGTTCACTATATATGTCTCACGAGGAAGAGCACACAAGATATAGGTATGTATATATCTGTGCTAGGGATTTCTATTTATATTAGGGGCTGCGGGGTTTTCTTCTGGTTGTATGTGCATGCATTGCTGGTTCTCATGCACAGCAATTATCAGCCAACACTTGTGCTTACAATACTGTTTGAGTGCAAATTAAGCAAAACAATATTTGAAAGGAATTAGGTTGAATTTCAGAACAGCGGGATAGGTCTGTAATCTATGCTCTAACCACAGACAAAACAACTGCACCCAACAAAAAGTTGTATAATATCATTCATTAAAATTTTGCATCCCAGGAAAAAAATTGAATTTCAAGTTGATTTGATTAAATCCCTCACTGTTTTTGTCTGTAGGCTGCAGTACCGCAATCAATTACTTCTTTTGCTTATGCCCAGGAGTACAATTTGCATCCGGAAGTAATCAGCACAGCGTAAGAATGTTAACTATAAATAACATTATTACTGGTACTTTCGTTTGTTTTTTGTTTTCTCAAATTCTATTAAACTGAAGTTCTCCATCTGCCTTTGTAACTTTACAGGGTCATTATAGGGATGCTTGTTTCACTACCGTTGCTGGTGTTGTACTATGTACTTCTAGGATTTGCTTGATAAATTAGTTGTCTTTTAACCTGATGGCTGATAGAAGAAAATCAGTGCAGCTCTTTTTTTCTTTTCTTTTACTTGTTGAATTGGTTTTGGCATGTCCAATTTTTTTTTTTTTTTTTTTTTTTTTTTTGAGGAAAAGCCCTTGGGCGCTGTATTTAACCATGCATAGAAGTACCTTACATTGTTTAAATACTGAATCTAAATGATGAAATAGTAAAACTACGTATTACAGAGGTGTAAAAAACATTCAAAGAAACTAAATTGTAGAGAACAACTTCCTTCTTGTGTGTTATTATGCTAACTGAACAGTACCAGTGCCTGTTTTATTTTTAAATTTGGAACCACTCATTATCAAATGTTGGTGTTACTTCGAGCTCTTCCACTTGCCTTTCTCCTGCTACTCGTATTGATTTCCCAGTTCTTCTTGCCATGTTTGCTAACTTGTGAGGTTCTGTAAGTGCTCTACTTGAGACCTGTTTTATTTGGAATTTTTCACCAGCAGCTTGAACTATTTGGATGCATGTTGCCACAGTTTCAGTTGCTTGCCATGATGGTATTGCTAGCTCCCATGTCCTACTTGTTTATGATTTCCACCAAATTTTTGCAATCAGACATGAGGTGAATTTTTTCAATGTGCTGTTGTGGACATTCAAAATTGTGCAATCTCGAAAACGAACAATATACTTGCACCAAATGCAAGTTATGAAGTCAATAATGAATCAAGAATTAAGATTAAAAATAAGTTGTGTTTATCTTTGTTATTTAGTTTGTTATTGGGAGTAGACTTTTTTATTTATTTTTGTTGTCAAGTGTTAGTATTAATGTTATCTAAATATCTGAAAAAATCAAGTGCAAAGAAACATTTGCGGACTGAAAAAATAAATTTATCTGGGTATCAAAGAGTTTTGAATTTTATCACAGTTCCTGACCAAAATAGAAATAGTTTCTGACCAAAACAGAGTCAGTTCCGGACAGTTTCGAGATCAGTTTCTGGACAAAACCAAAATGTTGAAAAACTACATGTTCGGACATAGCCGAAACAGACTATTCCTGGCCTAAACTGAACCCGAAACTGCTGCACAGAAAATTGGGTAGTTCAGACATAGCCGAAACAGACTGTTCCTGGCCGAAACTGAGCCAGAAAGCAGTTTTTTGAGTAATGTTAATTCTGATTGAGTAGAAATCATGGAGAAAACCTCTAGGACGTAAGGAACTACTCGTAAATTGCATATAGGTTATAAAGGAATCCTACGATAATAGATAAACAAAACATACAAAATAAAAGATAAATTATAATTGTCGACATCATAAACTGTGTAATCTAGAAAACAAAATATATGTTTGCATCAAACGCGAGTTGTGAAACCAATGATGGATGAAGAATGTAATTTCCAGACATCTTCAAAGAGAGGTACGCTTTGCAATTGAATTATTTTTTGAGTTAATATCATTTATTGCCTAGCTAAATATTAAACATCTGATGCTAAGGAAAATAAACATATCACCATTATACTTGTATTAGCTTTGTCATTTGTTTCAAACATTATTTCCAAGAATTCGATTCAATTTGTGCGTATGAGATTATAATATATCCGCTATGAGTACACCATGAATAGAATTTACATAATTTCACTACTACAAAAAAATCCTTTTATATCGGTTGAAATCGCGTTCTTCCATCGAGTTCCGATCCGATGTATATCGCCCCGATATGAAATGTAGACATCTATGTTATCGGATTAAAACAGATGGCTTTAATCAATATACCATCGGCAGTGCACCTTTGGCCATTAGGTTTGATGAACCCAACGCCATCGCTTTTGTTTCGCCGACCGACGACAAATGTGATTAACGTTGTTCACTGAATTTCAATAGCCAATTGAAATAGTGTCTTGCACCATCTATTTTGTCTGTGTTGGCATTGGCAAATCCTAGAATTATATAGCAGGTCATTAATTTCTGGGCCGATGGTGATGTATATGTAATTATTATTATTTTTTACTATTAATTCTTGTATTACAGGCTAGCCTAGCCATTTTTAGAACACAGCTAGCAAGGCAAAGATAAACATGCATACGCTCATTCCATCATACCCATCTTTGAACCAACAATAAATATATAAATACACAAGTACTCCAACATATAATATATATCAATCCATGTCACAAGCAATATCTAAAAAGAGTTTACAACAATTATTAAACATACAGAAAACTAAATGTTCATTATACCAGAAAACTAAATGTTCATTGTACCAGAAAACTAAAAAGAGTTTACAACAATTATTAAACATACAGCCAATAAACACAGCAATAGTTCATTGTACCAGAAAACTAAATGTTCTTACCAAATTTTTTTAAAACCAACTACAAATTAATTAAGTGTTTAAACACAAGAACCTGATAACAATAACTGTTTCAAACCACAGACAACAACTTGTCAAATTCTCCCACTGCCAAGTGCCTGCACGACAATTAAACTGATGATAATTCCAAGAAGAACTTACACCATTGAATACGGATGTCATGTAATTCGTGTTCTTTGTACGACATTTTGGATAGAAAGCACTGCATGGATAAATGAAAACATATGAATAACATGTATAATTAAGAACTTAAATCTGAAATGATGATAGAAACAGGTGATTGACAAACCTTTGGAAAAGAACGTGCATAATTTCTGATGAGCGTCTCCATGTTCTTCATTACATAATACCCGGACTCCCATAAATTGCTTTGTGTGGGACTCTGATCAATTGTGTATTGTTTAAAATAAGATCTAATTAGTAGTGCAATTGTAACTTCAAATAAGTTGTAAGGAGATACTCATTAAAATATTTCTTACCTGAAACATTATGACCTCCAATGCTCTTCTCCCCGGCGTGTGCCAACCTCCCCGGGAGATGTATGACTTAAAAGCCCTAGAATTATTAAATATCAGTATACAGTACGTACTTAGAAGTAGGCAATGAGAAGTACTTTGCATTTTAAATTATATGTATTTTGCTTACTGTTGTAACACAGGAACAATGTAAAACTCCCGGTCATTGTTATTTGGCACTGGGTCTAGCAAGTAGGCAACATTTTGTCTTGGGATAATAACAAGAAGCCTTCAACGTTTCCTACAATTTAAGTAATAAAATAAGATTCTTATCATGTTAAGAATAGACAATAAACATGAGTATAATTAGCAGCTTACCCATTCTTGTGGCACGGTAAGAATACAAGATTCTTATCCTGCAACTTTAGCAATGAATGAGTCAAGTACGAAATGAAATGTTCACTAGCATATTTAATAGCTGTGTCGCTAAGCTGACTGGGGTCCAGGAAACCAATATTTTCATTATTTGGGCACCTTTAGGAATTAGTTTCGTGCAATACCTGAAAACAGTCAGTGTCAGAATGAAATAAAGGAGTTGATTGTAAAAATAGTAGATATGTTTATAATAATAAATACTCACATCGTCCAGACTTGGATAATAGAGACGTCAATGTCATTGAAAGTCATAAAATCACGGAGATCATAAAATCACGGAGATGTTTTTTAAATCCGAATTATAACTTCGGTTCGGTTCAGTTTGAAATTTTTCAAATCTGAAATAACAGAACCAACCGAACTTTTATATATTATGAATTTGGTCTAGACCGCCTCAGTTTATTTCTTAATACCCCGCTTTATTTCTTAGTCAATTTCTTTAAATACTTTGGTTTATTTCTTAATATATTTCGGTTTATTGTAAATCAATTGCTTTAAATAAAAATATTAATATATTTCAGTTTGAACTGAACAAACCGAAATAAAACTTTAGTTAAGTTCGATTCAGTTGCAATGCTAAATCGGTTCGATTCGGTTCTATTTTTGAAACCGAATTATATCTTTGGTTTGCCTACAATCACTTGAAGCAATCTATGCCTATATTTTCTGATTTTCTGATGAGGAATATAGTGAATAGATAATGAAAGTCATGGAAAGCATTTGCGCAATTTCAATTGATGGAATGTGGAGGAGCTTATTTATTAATCTTGCTAAATTAATAATTTGTGTAAATGCCACATAAGATGCATTGTAAGTGGTATGACCATATTCATCCTTGCAATTCCAAAATATTATCCTCTTTACTAACTTTGAAAAAAATGTTAAATTGCTGATGTATTGAATAAATTTAATTTTTGTCATTTAAATTGCCTGATTTATTTTTTTCATCGGACGGCTAAAAATTGTATAGAGCCGGTGGGTACTCTCATAAGTGCATTTTTTTTATTGTTCACCATTATAGGGCTGTCAAAAAAGCCCGGGGCTCGTGACTCGCCTCTAGCTCGCTAACAGCTCGCTCGGTAGTGGACCGAGCTGTTAACGAGCCAGCTCGGCTCAGGCTCGGGCCAAAATAAACGAGCTGAGCCAGGGGTCAGCTCGGACCGGGCCAGCTCGCACTACTAGAATTTCCGCTTTTTTCAAGGGTAGCATCTGTATTTTCAAGGGTAAGAAGGGCCCTTGGAAATAAAATTGAGTTTGCTGACACATTTAACTATTTTCAAGGGTAGTCCCTTGAAAATAGTAGCGCATGGAAATCTCTGATGCCAACCCTTGAAAATGCTTGTTATCTACCCTTGGAAATACTTTTGCACAACCCATGACCCGCTAAACAGAACGAATACTATATTTTATTGAGAGCCCATATTATTTCCAAGGGCCTACCCTTGAAAATGTTTTGGTAAGTATGTTTATATTATTTTGTAATGAGGCCCTTGAAAATACTGGAGCACAATACCCTTGGAAATACTTTGTTGGTTCAGTTTATATTATTTTATGCGGAGGCCCATGAAAATGCTGGAGCACACCCTTGGAAATGTTTTATTGATTCGGTTTATATTATTTAATAGTTAGACTTATTATTTCCATGTGGTTACTATTGGAAAAGTTAAGTTTCTAGAGACATAAATGTTTCTGTTTATTTGAGATGCCCCTTTGAATAATGAAAACAAAAAAATCACAACAATAAGACTAGTACAATAAACACCCACAATTCCAATTAATAATGCTAAATTATATAAAAATATTACTAAATAACACAATAATAATATCATATTATCCAAGTATCATATTTACAAAATCAAAATATCTCATTATTCAACACATAATTTCATATATATATGGTCAGAACAAAACCACCTACAATTTATCTCAAAACAAGAAAAGTGTAAAAAAATCCACCTACAATTTTTTTCGTAATATGATAATTTGTCCATTTCCTTGTATGCTTCCATCTTCAATTACTAGACTAAGAGGCAAAAAAAAAAAAGCAATGTCAGCTCTCTTTTTTGAATAAAGTGAGGTCATGGATAAGATAAGTCATTTCACTAAGTACAAGATAATAACAAGAAGACTGTAAATTAGGAAAACACTAGTTTACATTCTTTGAAATTCTTTAATCCCATAACAAGCAAATCCTTATCTCCAAATTGACAACAAGCAGCAAGTAAAACTATGTTTAGAGTCTGCCCAAATAAGTCTAATATATCATCTAAACTACTAACAGTAAAAATATGACGCTGGTACGAAAACTGATGTGGTGGAGAGTAGAAAAATAGGGTTTCAGATCCAATCAAGAAAAATAAAAGGTCCTTCAATATCAATCATTACCATTCTAATTCATTTCAACATTATACCCATGTGTGAATCAATCACATTCTTTCATAGTCAACCATAATTAGAACTGACCCGATCTCCTGAATCTGAAATTTAAAATAAATCCCTGTGAATCCATACATTACATTGTTGGTGACGATAAGTAATTTGGTTCAGTTTTCTCTAGATAATTTGCATACAAGTCATCTAAAAGTTACAAATTTACGCATATAATTAGCATATTTTGAAAACTTTCGTTGGGTTTGTAAGAGCAGTGGCAAGCTATAAACATCTGCATCTAGATTCTTCATGTGAGTTGTAGCATACAAGGCCAAGATATAAACATCTTCATCTAAATTCTTTGACAGCGTACATTAGCCCCCTGAAAAAACAAGAGTATGTCAATAGGTAGTCTTAATTTGTAGAGGGCATTTCAACAAACACCTTATATGCACAACAAAAATTGCAATCAAATAGACAACTATAAAAATTGCAATCAAACCATAAATTTGTTTCACCTAACACAAGAAATCGACAACAATTCATTGATCACAGACATCGATCGAGCGGGCAAAAATTATCGGTTTACTAAAACTTGTGCACATATGTCATTTCATCAAACACCATGTGTGCACACTATCAAACACCGGTAAATAGCTAGATAAACTAAACAAATAAACCTTAGCACTGTCATTGTCAGACTCGATTGTGAGTTTGATTCGCCCATTTCAAACTTGGGAGCAATGGTTTCTTTAATCACAGCAGCTGATCATCTGAATTGGCGGAAGTAAAGAGGGGAGGAGTCGAGGAGAGACAGAGGTAGTGAATAAAAAAATGTTACACTAGATGGTTTTGTTGTATGGGGTTTTAGAGGGAAACGAAAAGGGGAGAAGGTTGTAAGAACAGAAAAATTCAGCCAAGGAGAATATGAATTTATCACAAAGGGAATCCCTCTGGCCCTCTCTGGATTAGACGGAATACAAAAAAAAATTGACAAGTAAAATTTTTAGCAGAGCAGTTTTAGCTACAAGAAGTTTGTTAAATATATTGGACACTCTTTAAATTGTATAGGTTGTGTGCTGCATAGATTCAAAACTGCTCTGTTAATAAAATCGCCTAAATGAACACATCAGAACCATTCATTGCTTATCATACGGCTCGGAACATAGATATTTACTAATTAGGCAAGGCATGTACAACAAATAATATGAAAAAAAATTTAAATTTTTTTTAAAGATTTTTTACATCTTTTACGGTCAAATCATACTTATAATTGTCAATTTTAAATAATTTTATCATTATTTGTCCCTTCAAAGTTAGCAAACTTTTACGGACCGTTCATTTTTCCATTATCATTTTGACGGTTGATCTGCGATGAAATTATTCCAAAATTGTATTAAAATGATCAAGGGAAAACATTGAACATAACCAACATAATTTTTTTCAAGTTTTATTATGTTTAAGTTTCGATCCGACGTGAATTGTTTATAGCATTTTGATGTTTCAGTATTCTATCGACTAGATGGATATGTAAATAAAAATATTTTTTCGTGAAACTTTGCTGCAAGAGAATAAATGCAGTGCTCTTTAATTTGAACGGTTCCGATCGACTAGGGGACAATATATTCCCGTACACCTTCATTAACTCACAAAGCTATAGTTTATGTCTTATGTTCATAAACTCTAGTTATGTGAGTTAATGAAGGTGTACGAGAATATATTGTCCGCTAGTCGATCGGAATCGTTCAAATTAAAGAGCACTGCATTTATTCTCTTGCAACAAAGTTTCACGAAAAAATATTTTTATTTACATATCTATCTAGTCGACGGAATATTGAAACATCGAAAGGCTATAAACAATTCACATCGGATCAAAGCCAGGACATAATAAAACTGCAAAAAAAATTATATTTGTTAGATTCAATATTTTCTCTTGATCATTTCCAAACAAATTTGGAATCATTTCATTTTATATCGACCGTTGATCGTTCACGTCAAAATGAACGGTCCATATATATTTGTTAAATTTGAAAGGACAAATAACAATGAAAGTTTATAAAATTGAAATTACGAGTATGATTTGGCCTTATAAGTCGTACAAAAATTGAACTTTTTTCTTTCTAATTTTTTAATATTTTTTTGCTGTGCAAGCATTAATTAATTCATAGATATGATCACCTATCTTATGTATTGATTCTGGATCGGAAATAGAATAGAGGATGACAAATGGGTCCCACGTGACACATCAGATATGAATAGCGAAATTTTTGACAAACTGAGGCGCTCAGTGAAAATTTTGGAAAATAATTCCCCCATTTCCTATTCTCTAAGTCCATTTAAGCGCGAAACGAAAATTTTGCCAAATTACTTCTCCCTCTTCAATTGGGGTTCCCTTCAATTACGATCCATAATTCCCCAAGTCCTTCAATTTCAATTGCGCCCTTCCTATTCTCTGAGTCACTAATCGTAACCTAATCCCCACCAGTGAGGCAGAGAAGCATCGCACACGGCGTACTGCCGTACTCAGCGATCCGCGTCTCCGGACGCGTCGCACAACGACCAGCCCACCCCCCAGACGTGCCGCACACGGCGTACTCAGCTGTCCGCGTCTCCGACCTCCGCCTCCTTGGTCCTAGGTTTTTTGCTCTTATCCAAGGCTTTCTCTTTCTCTCTCTTCTCTGACCTTCATTCTCCAAGTTTCTGATAATGCCATAGCTATTTCGTTATTGCTGGAGTGTTGGATTTGATTTTTCACCAAAGTTCCTGTTTGAAAGGTTGTAGTATTTTGCTAGAGATTATAGGAAAGTGCCTCCGTTGGGACCTTGGAAAGGTATCAGTTTGCTTTCTTCTATGCATATATTGTAAACATTAGTATGTTAAGGTTTCCCTCTTATTTTGTTTTTAGGTAAACATTTCCCTCTTATTTTGTTTTCAATTTGTATGTTAAGGTTTCCCCTTTTGCTCTCATACAGGAAAGAAGATATTTGTGAAGATGCATCTCACTGGAGGACTCATCGTCGAAGAAGGTTAACTTTAATTTCTTCTATGCCGAGTGGGTTGTTTGCTGAAATACTTAATTTCTTCTTTCCCAACAAGAGTATAGGTTAATTTTTATTCCAAAACTATTAATTTTGGAGAGCTAGACAGCTAATTGTGAAGTTTTATTTTATTTCAATCTAAAGATCAAGGCTCCTAAACAAATTGAAAGAACAAGAGAAGTATGCCTAAGTGATTATCATTTGAAAGATACTTGTCTATTTGTTATCATTTGGAGGTGTATTTATTATCATTTCACAATTCTATATTTCTATATAAGTTATTCATGAAAAATCCACTTGAGTTCGAGTGAAGGGGTATTTTGGCAATTTCATGAGTGGGCTGATGCTTGAACATACTCAATTTTGGTTTAGAAACATGAAGGATTTAACTTGGGTTCATTTGGAGTTGATTTGGACTTGAAATGAGAAAGTTGTGGTGTTGTGTCAAGACATGATTTGGTAACTTTGGTGACCGGATTTAATTATTTCAAGTTTGCGGCTGTCTTGTATACATGTTTGTCTAGGTCTCCAAGAATTTAGGGAAGTTATCAATCAAGCCCTTAGGTTTTATTCAATTGACAAAGAGGCAAGATAGTGCTATTTTTCAGCATGATTGTTCATCATATTTAGCATTCTCATTTCGGTTTTCTTCATATAAGGGTCTACTTCGAGGTCACCGCAAGGCTTATGGAGGGTCTATGGGTGTTTTGTTATTTTGGTGGGATTTTTAGGAGTATTTTGGGTATGCTTTTGCTCCTTTGAACCAGGCACTGTTTGCTGTTTTTTTTTTATTTCCTGACAAGCTGATTTGTGAATTTTGTGTAGAAGAGCTCATAACTCTGAATTGGGTGTTCTTGGTCTCTGAAATTCAAGAAACTCATGATCTACATCTCTGTTAAGTTTCATTATTTTCTAAATTTTCTAGCTGGGTCGAACTAGTGTTTTTGTGCAGATCAGATTATGTACCAACCTAAGCTGGTACCAGTTTTTCATGTTTTCTAGCATGCTGCCTTGTCATTTTTGTGTAGAACATACCGCAGATTCAATGAAGTGTTCTTGGTGTCTAAAGTTTCAAGGAGTCATGAACTACACCCTCAATTAATTTCAATTCATTTAATGACCCAGAGCTATGTTAAATTTAAGTTCCTTTCATAGTTAGTTTGATACCGACATGTTGTTTTTGAGCTGGAACTTGTGTTTAAGTGCTGAACTTTGAAAATTCACTATAATTTGTAGAAAAATCAGAAATTGGTAATAATTGTTCTAAAACTCAATGTACCTTGCCGAAATAATAGATCGTATTTGTAGTCATATACCTCATTTTAATATGAACAATGTGTTTAGTTAATATCATTTTGATAAAATAATTAGTCAACATGTACTAGAAAACTGCAATCTTATTATGTTGGAATATTTCAGTTGCTTGGTATTGCACGAGCACTCAATCTTATGCTTAGTTTTTAATTGCATATATGAAGGAGTAAGCAAAGAAGGGCAATTTTGGAACTGTTGTTTGAAAAATTAAATACTTGAGCTCTGTTTTCTTACATTGTCATTTATTATTAATTTTTGTAGGGGCCGGATGGTGGGATAAGTGCTTCCAAATATTGTTATATTGGTGACTTTGATGCAACAAGGTAAAGAACAAACTAGGTGTCCGAAAGTGCACATTTTGGTGAATTTACAACTTCTAGCATATCAACAAACTAGGTGGTAACTTATTATGTGAATTTTTGTTAACTCATAGCATAGTGGGTATATTTTGAGTATATTAGTAGTGTGCAAGCACACAATACTGTGTTGTAAAGGGTTTTTCATCTTCTTTTGATACAATGTATTGATTATATTAATGATTTATACTTATTAAATGCTCTGCAATCTCTTTTCTCAATGTGTTTTCTATTGATTTGTAAGATGTGTTATCAGTTTGAATGTGAATTGGGGATTGTAAAGGAATATTGGGTTGGTACCGAGAGAATTATCCAATGAAAGCATTTTGGTACAAAAAAAAAGGAGGCTAGTATTTTCATGAAAAAAATGCACGAACCCATTCAAATAATAGCACCAACATTTGACCAGGTGGGGCCCACTTTTGTTGGCCATGAATTTGCTGGGGTGGGTCCTCCATAAACTGCCCTTGAAAATACTCAAGTGGGTCCCAGGGGTGTCACCCTTGGAAATGTTCAAGTGGGACCCATGTTCCCTCCCCTTGAAAATAATCTGGTGGGCTCCACGATGCTCCCCTTGAAAATAATCTGGTGGGCTCCACGATGCTCCCCTTGAAAATAATGTAGACAGTGGTCAAATTTGAAAGTATTACCAACGGCCCTTTTTTCAAGGGTAGTCTCTTGAAAAAAGCTAGAAAAGAGTATTTCCAACGGTCCCCTTGGAAATATTGACTATTTCCAAGGAGGGTATTATCAACGGTAGTATTTTCAAGGGTAGCGCTTGAAAATGGCGATTTTTGGGCTTTTTTCAAGGGTAATCCCTTGGAAAAAGCCATTTTCGGGAGCATGAAAAAAGAGTGAATTCTAGTAGTGTCGGCTCCTTAAGTTACAGTGAATTTAGGGTTTAGTCCCGTATAATTTTAAGTCCAGTCCCATTTTCAAAGGCGCAATTATGCAAAATTGATGTATTTTCGGTTTGGGAAGAAAGGATATGGCTTTAGTTGCTTAAAGATGTGCCTGCTTGACAATTTCTTAAATTTTTTGAATGAGATTTCTTATTTTTTTTATTTTTGAATTTGTATAATAGCAGCTCAATAAAGCCCAACGAGCCAGCTCGTCAGCTCGCGAGCTAGCTCGGGCTGGCTTGTCACAAGCTGAGCTAGGGGTTTTGGCTCGGGTGACCTAGGTCCAGCTCGCTTGGTCCAGGCTCGGGCCAAAATAAACGAGCTGAGCTAAGGCCCAACTCGTTTACAGCCCTATCCACCAACAACCATAGCCATATGATTTAATTTTAATTTTTGTAGATAATATAATGAAGACAACTCCCTCAAATTCAAGAGTTATCACTTAATATGAAAAAAAAATAACACTTATCTCAGTCGGTCCATAAATGTCAAAAAAGGAAGCTACTTGATTCATTTTAATATTATATTATGATAAATGAGGAGGGTTAAAATATACTATTGATTTTGTGCCTCCAACAACATCAGACATCTTTATCTCTGTTTTTAAAGTTCAAACAATTAATCCGAACCGCTCAACATAATTTTCATATTAAAATGTGCTTAAATATCAAACTTTATATTTTTTTTTAAATATTTTATTATTTTTATAGATAGTTACAAAATCACTGCTTCTAGACCATCCAAAAACAATGATTTTGTACCTTTCTAAAAAAATAGTAATAAATTCCAAAAAATATAAAATTTGGTCTCTAAGCACATTTTTAATATATATCATGTTGAGCGGTTCAGATTGATTGTTTGAACTTTGAAAACAAAGATAGAGATGTGGAATATGATTGGTACAAAACCAATAATGTATTTTAACCTTATATGTAATTAATTATGTGACAAAAACAGCTTACTTCTTATTCAAACAATTAATAAATCATTTTATGAAGCACAAAGCACAGTGAGAAAATGATATTTAAGCTTCACACCAATTTCAATGTTATCAATATATATTGTAGACATTATTAATTTAAGTTTTAAATGTAGACCACTAATAATTATTGCAGGACCTTTCTATCAAAATAATTGACAATAATCTTACAAAAATTAAACTTGTGATCATTAAGCCACAAAAAATTGAAACTCGGCCACGAGCTAAGTTACGTATATTGTAATGTCAATTAAAAAAAATTAATGTCTCACATATATTTTTTATAAATAAAAAAAAATTATGCTCTAAACTCTTAGGGCCTGTTCGGCAAACCATTGGAATAGAGGAATAGTGAGGAAAAGTGGAATTTGAAATAGGCTTCAATTCTTCATTATTCCGGTCGTGTTCGGTTAATGATAGAAGAGTGGAAGAACATTGGTTAACGAGCTAAATTTATCTCTTATGCCTGTTCGGCACACATAGAATAGAAGAATAGACCGGAATTAAGGTTTAATTCCGGCTGAACAGAACTTGAATGAGTTAGAACAGAAGCATCGAAATAGAGCTTTTTCCCATATTTTTAATTCCAAGAGGGAGCTGGAATAAAGAATTGGAGTGGAATAGAGATTAAAAAATACTTCTTCTACTCATATTTGGATGATGTGGCAGATCTTTTTCACTTTTCTCAATTTCAATGTGCACATTTTCAGAGGAGGAAAAGTGGAGCACTTTTGAATTCAGTTCTTTATTTTAATGAAAAAAGAGTGTCACTATTCCATCACGAAGTTGCCAAACAGATTTGGAATATATCAGAATAGTCCTCTCTTCTCAATTCCACAATTTCTCTATTCCACTTCAATTACATGTCATGCCGAATAGGCCCTTGAGAAAAGTTAATTCCTCTATTCCACCCTTCCCATGGAATTGGAAATTGGCTTGTAGAGGACTAAAGGAGTAACCAAAATGCAAAAAAAAAAAGATTTTGACTGCAAAAGTTCAAACCCAATTCCACAATTTTCAATTCTCCAATTCCATTCACTTCTTCTCTTGTTCGGCGGAAATAAAACATTTTTTCCACTCTTGCAAAACGGGCTCTTAGGATTTGTTTAGTTGCAAAACAAGAATAGCTAGAATAACTCTTTTGTCATTTATTTTATTAGAATAGTCTAATCTTTTTTTTTTGTAAGAATAGGCTATTCTAATAAGACAAAAGGGTTGAATTCACTATTCTAACTATTCAACCCATTTAAACAAAGAACAAGCTATTCTAAATAGCCTTGTTCTAAGAATAACCTATTCTTACTCTAACCAAACTTACACTTAGAGCATCTACATCCCTGAAACTATTAGAGTTTCTAATCTGACATGGCAGTTTCTAATTCAGTTTTAGAAATGTGGGAGAGTTTCATATTTAGAAACTATGCATAAAAGTTTCTTATTACTGTTTATAAACTCTATGTTGGCCAAATAATTGGCTCAAATTGTTTCTCATTTTTAATTTGTTGCTGACGTGTCTTAATAGAAACTCTAAAATGAGTTTCAGGAATGTGAGAGTTAGAAACTTTAAAGATTATAATTTCTAAAAAGTAGTTAACAGTTATTTAGAAATACTTTTGAGTTTTAGGAATGTAGATGCTCTTAGTCACCTATACTTCTTGTTCTTGACTTTATGCATACAATTTGTGGGCGAAAATAAAAAGTCATGATCGACTACTTTGTACTTTGCTCTCCAGCACTGAATATAAATTACGTGTTAATATTAAACGCTCATTCGAACAATATGCACAACAATTTGCGCGTGTCCCTTGCATCGTTATTTGATATATCCTTCGCATAGATCCATACTAACGTTTTGAAACAATTATCGCAGCAACAAGTTAAGGCCAAATTTCATAGGATGTGGATGAATACGCTGGGTATATATGAGCCATGCCTTAACTGGACATACCTCACAGCTCGTGCAGGGCT
>CAXKVT010000352.1:7500-12500 GCA_964058875.1 Carex rostrata
GCGGAAGCGGCTAACGTTGGGCAAAAGTCACCCGAAAACAGTTCAGCGGGGCAAATTTTTGAAATTTTTTTTGAAATTTTGAAATTTTTTTGAATTTTTGAAATTTTTGAAGTTTTTTTGGGTTTTTGGACTTTTTTTGAATTTTTGAATTTTTTGAATTTTTTTGAATTTTTTTGAATTTTTTGAATTTTTTTTGAATTTTTGAATTTTTGAATTTTTTTTGAATTTATTTGATTTTATAAATTTTTTGTGATTTTTTGAGATTTTTTTGAATATTTTACATGGGTGATTTCGACTTGGGGGATTTTCAGGGGGTGGTAACCCTGGGCGTGGCTAGAGCCTCAAAATGCATATTCCCCTATAGGGGGGCAAGGTTTTCAAAAATGGGTGCCCCCTCATGTACACGCGCGTGGGTGTACATGGCCCCGTCGGTGCCAGCGTGGGTGGAAAATGGCCCGAAAACAGCCCAGCGGCAAGCGGAAGCGGCTAACGTTGGGCAAAACTGACCCGAAAGCAGTATAGCTTGGAAAATTAAGCGGATGCAGCCAATTGTTGGCGAAAACTAAGCGGATACGGCCAAGTGACGGTGAAAAATGGCCCGAAAACAGTCCAGCGGCAAGCGGAAACGGCTAACGTTGGGCAAAAGTGACCCGAAAACAGTTCAGCTGGGGGAAATTAAGCGGAAGCAGCCAAGCGTTGGGCAAAACCAAGCGGATACGGCCAAGAGTCGGTGGAAAATGGCCCGAAAACAGTCCAGCGGCAAGCGGAAACGGCTAACGTTGGGACAAAGTGACCCGAAAACAGTTCAGCTGGGGAAAATTAAGCGGATGCAGCCAAGCGTTGGGGAAAACTAAGCGGATCCGGCCCAGAGTCGGTGGAAATTGGCCCGAAAACAGTCCAGCGGCAAGCGGAAGCGGCTAACGTTGGGCAAAAGTGACCCGAAAACAGTTCAGCGGGGGAAAACTAAGCGGATGCGGCCACGCGTTGGGGAAAACTAAGCGGATACGGCCAAGTGTTGGGGAAAAATGGCCCGAAAACAGCCCAGCGGCAAGCGGAAGCGGCTAACGTTGGGGAAAAGTGACCCGAAAACAGTTAAGCGGGGGAAAACTAAGCGGATGCGGGCACGCGTTGGGGAAAACTAAGCGGATGCGGCCAAGTGTCGGTGGAAATTGGCCCGAAAACAGCCCAGCGGCAAGCGGAAGCGGCTAACGTTGGGCAAAAGTGACCCGAAAACAGTTCAGCGGGGGAAAACTAAGCGGATGCGGCCACGCGTTGGGGAAAACTAAGCGGATACGGCCAAGAGTCTGTGGAAATTGGCCCGAAAACAGTCCAGCGGCAAGCGGAAGCGGCTAACGTTGGGCAAAAGTGACCCGAAAACAGTTCAGCGGGGCAAATTTTTGAAATTTTTTTTGAAATTTTTTTGAATTTTTGAAATTTTTGAAGTTTTTTTGGGTTTTTGGACTTTTTTTGAATTTTTGAAATTTTTGAATTTTTTTGAATTTTTTTGAATTTTTTGAATTTTTTTTGAATTTTTGAAATTTTTTTTTTTTTTTTGAATTTATTTGATTTTATAAATTTTTTGTGATTTTTTGAGATTTTTTTGAATATTTTACATGGGTGATTTTGACTTGGGGGATTTTCAGGGGGTGGTAACCCTGGGCGTGGCTAGAGCCTCAAAATGCATATTCCCCTATAGGGGGGCAAGGTTTTCAAAAATGGGTGCCCCCTCATGTACACGCGCGTGGGTGTACATGGCCCCGTCGGTGCCAGCGTGGGTGGAAAATGGCCCGAAAACAGCCCAGCGGCAAGCGGAAGCGGCTAACGTTGGGCAAAACTGACCCGAAAGCAGTATAGCTTGGAAAATTAAGCGGATGCAGCCAATTGTTGGCGAAAACTAAGCGGATACGGCCAAGTGTCGGTGAAAAATGGCCCGAAAACAGTCCAGCGGCAAGCGGAAACGGCTAACGTTGGGCAAAAGTGACCCGAAAACAGTTCAGCTGGGGGAAATTAAGCGGAAGCAGCCAAGCGTTGGGGAAAACCAAGCGGATACGGCCAAGAGTCGGTGGAAAATGGCCCGAAAACAGTCCAGCGGCAAGCGGAAACGGCTAACGTTGGGACAAAGTGACCCGAAAACAGTTCAGCTGGGGAAAATTAAGCGGATGCAGCCAAGCGTTGGGGAAAACTAAGCGGATCCGGCCCAGAGTCGGTGGAAATTGGCCCGAAAACAGTCCAGCGGCAAGCGGAAGCGGCTAACGTTGGGCAAAAGTGACCCGAAAACAGTTCAGCGGGGGAAAACTAAGCGGATGCGGCCACGCGTTGGGGAAAACTAAGCGGATACGGCCTAGTGTTGGGGAAAAATGGCCCGAAAACAGCCCATCGGCAAGCGGAAGCGGCTAACGTTGGGGAAAAGTGACCCGAAAACAGTTAAGCGGGGGAAAACTAAGCGGATGCGGCCACGCGTTGGGGAAAACTAAGCGGATGCGGCCAAGTGTCGGTGGAAATTGGCCCGAAAACAGCCCAGCGGCAAGCGGAAGCGGCTAACGTTGGGCAAAAGTGACCCGAAAATGGATCAGCGGGGGAAAACTAAGCGGATGCGGCCACGCGTTGGGGAAAACTAAGCGGATACGGCCAAGAGTCGGTGGAAATTGGCCCGAAAACAGTCCAGCGGCAAGCGGAAGCGGCTAACGTTGGGCAAAACTGACCCGAAAACAGTTCAGCGGGGGAAAACTAAGCGGATGCGGCCACGCGTTGGGGAAAACTAAGCGGATACGGCCAAGAGTCGGTGGAAATTGGCCCGAAAACAGTCCAGCGGCAAGCGGAAGCGGCTAACGTTGGGCAAAAGTGACCCGAAAACAGTTCAGCGGGGGAAAACTAAGCGGATGCGGCCACGCGTTGGGGAAAACTAAGCGGATACGGCCAAGAGTCGGTGGAAATTGGCCCGAAAACAGTCCAGCGGCAAGCGGTAGCGGCTAACGTTGGGCAAAACTGACCCGAAAACAGTTCAGCGGGGGAAAACTAAGCGGATGCGGCCACGCGTTGGGGAAAACTAAGCGGATACGGCCAAGTGTTGGGGAAAAATGGCTCGAAAACAGCCCAGCGGCAAGCGGAAGCGGCTAACGTTGGGCAAAAGTGACCCGAAAACAGTTCAGCGGGGGAAAACTAAGCGGATGCGGCCACGCGTTGGGGAAAACTAAGCGGATACGGCCAAGTGTTGGGGAAAAATGGCCCGAAAACAGCCCAGCGGCAAGCGGAAGCGGCTAACGTTGGGGAAAAGTGACCCGAAAACAGTCCAGCGGCACGCCGAAGCGGCTAACGTTGGGCAAAAATGGCCAAAAGCGGTGGAGCAGGGCGGTCTGAATCTATGCATCCACATAAAATGGGGGGTAAACCTGGGGGATTTCCAGGGGGTGGTAACCCTGGGCGTGGCTGGAGACCCAAAATGCATATTCCCCTATAGGGGGGAAGGATTTTTGGAAGAGGCAGCCCCTCATGTACATGCCAAGCGGGGTGTACATGGCCCCTGTGGGTGCCTCCGTCGGTGTAAAATGGCCCGAAAAACAAGATTATGTTACCCGAAGACACGATTATGTTACCGAAAAAACACGGTTGAGCGGGGGCAGTAAGCACGGTTGAGCGGGGGCAAAAAACACGGTTGAGCGGGGCAAAAAACACGGTGCAGCGGGGACAAAAGACACGATTTTGTTACCGAAAAACACGGCCCGTCGGGGGCAAGGAACACGAATATGTTACCGAAAAACACGGACCACGCGGGTTGAAATCCCCAGCCGTAGAGCCGGCGAAACACGGTGGGGCAGGGCGTCTAAGCGTGGAGGCGCCCGTAAGACCGATGCGGGTTGAAATCCCCAGCCGTAAAGCCGGCGAAAAGCGGTCGGGCAGGGTGACTCCGCGTGGAGTTTCGCCCGTAAGGCCGATGCGGGTAGCCGCGCGGGTTGAAATCCCCAGCCGTAAAGCCGGCGAAACACGGTTCATTGGGGCGCCTAAGCGTGGAGGCGCCCCGCAGAGACCGAGCGGGTTGAAATCCCCAGCCGTAAAGCCGGCGAAACACGGTTCATTGGGGCGCCTAAGCGTGGAGGCGCCCCGCAGAGACCGAGCGGGTTGAAATCCCCAGCCGTAAAGCCGGCGAAACAAGTTCGGGCAGGGCGACTCCGCGTGGAGTTTCGCCCGTAAGACCGATGCGGGTAGCCGCGCGGGTTGAAATCCCCAGCCGTAAAGCCGGCGAAACACGGTTCATTGGGGCGCCTAAGCGTGGAGGCGCCCCGCAGAGACCGAGCGGGTTGAAATCCCCAGCCGTAAAGCCGGCGAAACACGGTTCATTGGGGCGCCTAAGCGTGGAGGCGCCCCGCAGAGACCGAGCGGGTTGAAATCCCCAGCCGTAAAGCCGGCGAAACACGTTCGGGCAGGGCGTCTAAGCGTGGAGGCGCCCGTAAGACCGATGCGGGTAGCCGTGCGGGTTGAAATCCCCAGCCGTAAAGCCGGCGAAACACGGTTGAGCGGGGCGCCTAAGCGTGGAGGCGCCCTGCAGTGACCGAGCGGGTTGAAATCCCCAGCCGTAAAGCCGGTGAAACACGGTTGAGCGGGGCGCCTAAGCGTGGAGGCGCCCCGCAGAGACCGAGCGGGTTGAAATCCCCAGCCGTAAAGCCGGCGAAACACGTTCGGGCAGGGCGACTCCGCGTGGAGTTTCGCCCGTAAGACCGATGCGGGTAGCCGCGCGGGTTGAAATCCCCAGCCGTAAAGCCGGCGAAACACGGTTCATTGGGGAGCCTAAGCGTGGAGGCGCCCCGTAGAGACCGAGCGGGTTGAAATCCCCAGCCGTAAAGCCGGCGAAACACGTTCGGGCAGGGCGTCTAAGCGTGGAGGCGCCCGTAAGACCGATGCGGGTAGCCGCGCGGGTTGAAATCCCCAGCCGTAAAGCCGGCGAAACACGGTTGAGCGGGGCGCCTAAGCGTGGAGGCGCCCCGCAGTGACCGAGCGGGTTGAAA
>CAXKVT010000352.1:22500-25000 GCA_964058875.1 Carex rostrata
GCGTTGGGGAAAACTAAGCGGATGCGGCCAAGTGTCGGTGGAAATTGGCCCGAAAACAGCCCAGCGGCAAGCGGAAGCGGCTAACGTTGGGCAAAAGTGACCCGAAAACAGTTCAGCGGGGGAAAACTAAGCGGATGCGGCCACGCGTTGGGGAAAACTAAGCGGATACGGCCAAGAGTCTGTGGAAATTGGCCCGAAAACAGTCCAGCGGCAAGCGGAAGCGGCTAACGTTGGGCAAAAGTGACCCGAAAACAGTTCAGCGGGGCAAATTTTTGAAATTTTTTTTGAAATTTTTTTGAATTTTTGAAATTTTTGAAGTTTTTTTGGGTTTTTGGACTTTTTTTGAATTTTTGAAATTTTTGAATTTTTTTGAATTTTTTTGAATTTTTTGAATTTTTTTTGAATTTTTGAAATTTTTTTTTTTTTTTTGAATTTATTTGATTTTATAAATTTTTTGTGATTTTTTGAGATTTTTTTGAATATTTTACATGGGTGATTTTGACTTGGGGGATTTTCAGGGGGTGGTAACCCTGGGCGTGGCTAGAGCCTCAAAATGCATATTCCCCTATAGGGGGGCAAGGTTTTCAAAAATGGGTGCCCCCTCATGTACACGCGCGTGGGTGTACATGGCCCCGTCGGTGCCAGCGTGGGTGGAAAATGGCCCGAAAACAGCCCAGCGGCAAGCAGAAGCGGCTAACGTTGGGCAAAACTGACCCGAAAGCAGTATAGCTTGGAAAATTAAGCGGATGCAGCCAATTGTTGGCGAAAACTAAGCGGATACGGCCAAGTGTCGGTGAAAAATGGCCCGAAAACAGTCCAGCGGCAAGCGGAAACGGCTAACGTTGGGCAAAAGTGACCCGAAAACAGTTCAGCTGGGGGAAATTAAGCGGAAGCAGCCAAGCGTTGGGGAAAACCAAGCGGATACGGCCAAGAGTCGGTGGAAAATGGCCCGAAAACAGTCCAGCGGCAAGCGGAAACGGCTAACGTTGGGACAAAGTGACCCGAAAACAGTTCAGCTGGGGAAAATTAAGCGGATGCAGCCAAGCGTTGGGGAAAACTAAGCGGATCCGGCCCAGAGTCGGTGGAAATTGGCCCGAAAACAGTCCAGCGGCAAGCGGAAGCGGCTAACGTTGGGCAAAAGTGACCCGAAAACAGTTCAGCGGGGGAAAACTAAGCGGATGCGGCCACGCGTTGGGGAAAACTAAGCGGATACGGCCTAGTGTTGGGGAAAAATGGCCCGAAAACAGCCCATCGGCAAGCGGAAGCGGCTAACGTTGGGGAAAAGTGACCCGAAAACAGTTAAGCGGGGGAAAACTAAGCGGATGCGGCCACGCGTTGGGGAAAACTAAGCGGATGCGGCCAAGTGTCGGTGGAAATTGGCCCGAAAACAGCCCAGCGGCAAGCGGAAGCGGCTAACGTTGGGCAAAAGTGACCCGAAAATGGATCAGCGGGGGAAAACTAAGCGGATGCGGCCACGCGTTGGGGAAAACTAAGCGGATACGGCCAAGAGTCGGTGGAAATTGGCCCGAAAACAGTCCAGCGGCAAGCGGAAGCGGCTAACGTTGGGCAAAACTGACCCGAAAACAGTTCAGCGGGGGAAAACTAAGCGGATGCGGCCACGCGTTGGGGAAAACTAAGCGGATACGGCCAAGAGTCGGTGGAAATTGGCCCGAAAACAGTCCAGCGGCAAGCGGAAGCGGCTAACGTTGGGCAAAAGTGACCCGAAAACAGTTCAGCGGGGGAAAACTAAGCGGATGCGGCCACGCGTTGGGGAAAACTAAGCGGATACGGCCAAGAGTCGGTGGAAATTGGCCCGAAAACAGTCCAGCGGCAAGCGGTAGCGGCTAACGTTGGGCAAAACTGACCCGAAAACAGTTCAGCGGGGGAAAACTAAGCGGATGCGGCCACGCGTTGGGGAAAACTAAGCGGATACGGCCAAGTGTTGGGGAAAAATGGCTCGAAAACAGCCCAGCGGCAAGCGGAAGCGGCTAACGTTGGGCAAAAGTGACCCGAAAACAGTTCAGCGGGGGAAAACTAAGCGGATGCGGCCACGCGTTGGGGAAAACTAAGCGGATACGGCCAAGTGTTGGGGAAAAATGGCCCGAAAACAGCCCAGCGGCAAGCGGAAGCGGCTAACGTTGGGGAAAAGTGACCCAAAAACAGTCCAGCGGCACGCCGAAGCGGCTAACGTTGGGCAAAAATGGCCAAAAGCGGTGGAGCAGGGCGGTCTGAATCTATGCATCCACATAAAATGGGGGGTAAACCTGGGGGATTTCCAGGGGGTGGTAACCCTGGGCGTGGCTGGAGACCCAAAATGCATATTCCCCTATAGGGGGGAAGGATTTTTGGAAGAGGCAGCCCCTCATGTACATGCCAAGCGGGGTGTACATGGCCCCTGTGGGTGCCTCCGTCGGTGTAAAATGGCCCGAAAAACAAGATTATGTTACCCGAAGACACGATTATGTTACCGAAAAAACACGGTTGAGCGGGGGCAGTAAGC
>CAXKVT010000352.1:40000-45000 GCA_964058875.1 Carex rostrata
TTTCGACTTGGGGGATTTTCAGGGGGTGGTAACCCTGGGCGTGGCTAGAGCCTCAAAATGCATATTCCCCTATAGGGGGGCAAGGTTTTCAAAAATGGGTGCCCCCTCATGTACACGCGCGTGGGTGTACATGGCCCCGTCGGTGCCAGCGTGGGTGGAAAATGGCCCGAAAACAGCCCAGCGGCAAGCGGAAGCGGCTAACGTTGGGCAAAACTGACCCGAAAGCAGTATAGCTTGGAAAATTAAGCGGATGCAGCCAATTGTTGGCGAAAACTAAGCGGATACGGCCAAGTGACGGTGAAAAATGGCCCGAAAACAGTCCAGCGGCAAGCGGAAACGGCTAACGTTGGGCAAAAGTGACCCGAAAACAGTTCAGCTGGGGGAAATTAAGCGGAAGCAGCCAAGCGTTGGGCAAAACCAAGCGGATACGGCCAAGAGTCGGTGGAAAATGGCCCGAAAACAGTCCAGCGGCAAGCGGAAACGGCTAACGTTGGGACAAAGTGACCCGAAAACAGTTCAGCTGGGGAAAATTAAGCGGATGCAGCCAAGCGTTGGGGAAAACTAAGCGGATCCGGCCCAGAGTCGGTGGAAATTGGCCCGAAAACAGTCCAGCGGCAAGCGGAAGCGGCTAACGTTGGGCAAAAGTGACCCGAAAACAGTTCAGCGGGGGAAAACTAAGCGGATGCGGCCACGCGTTGGGGAAAACTAAGCGGATACGGCCAAGTGTTGGGGAAAAATGGCCCGAAAACAGCCCAGCGGCAAGCGGAAGCGGCTAACGTTGGGGAAAAGTGACCCGAAAACAGTTAAGCGGGGGAAAACTAAGCGGATGCGGGCACGCGTTGGGGAAAACTAAGCGGATGCGGCCAAGTGTCGGTGGAAATTGGCCCGAAAACAGCCCAGCGGCAAGCGGAAGCGGCTAACGTTGGGCAAAAGTGACCCGAAAACAGTTCAGCGGGGGAAAACTAAGCGGATGCGGCCACGCGTTGGGGAAAACTAAGCGGATACGGCCAAGAGTCTGTGGAAATTGGCCCGAAAACAGTCCAGCGGCAAGCGGAAGCGGCTAACGTTGGGCAAAAGTGACCCGAAAACAGTTCAGCGGGGCAAATTTTTGAAATTTTTTTTGAAATTTTTTTGAATTTTTGAAATTTTTGAAGTTTTTTTGGGTTTTTGGACTTTTTTTGAATTTTTGAATTTTTTTGAATTTTTTTGAATTTTTTGAATTTTTTTTGAATTTTTGAAATTTTTTTTTTTTTTTGAATTTATTTGATTTTATAAATTTTTTGTGATTTTTTGAGATTTTTTTGAATATTTTACATGGGTGATTTTGACTTGGGGGATTTTCAGGGGGTGGTAACCCTGGGCGTGGCTAGAGCCTCAAAATGCATATTCCCCTATAGGGGGGCAAGGTTTTCAAAAATGGGTGCCCCCTCATGTACACGCGCGTGGGTGTACATGGCCCCGTCGGTGCCAGCGTGGGTGGAAAATGGCCCGAAAACAGCCCAGCGGCAAGCAGAAGCGGCTAACGTTGGGCAAAACTGACCCGAAAGCAGTATAGCTTGGAAAATTAAGCGGATGCAGCCAATTGTTGGCGAAAACTAAGCGGATACGGCCAAGTGTCGGTGAAAAATGGCCCGAAAACAGTCCAGCGGCAAGCGGAAACGGCTAACGTTGGGCAAAAGTGACCCGAAAACAGTTCAGCTGGGGGAAATTAAGCGGAAGCAGCCAAGCGTTGGGGAAAACCAAGCGGATACGGCCAAGAGTCGGTGGAAAATGGCCCGAAAACAGTCCAGCGGCAAGCGGAAACGGCTAACGTTGGGACAAAGTGACCCGAAAACAGTTCAGCTGGGGAAAATTAAGCGGATGCAGCCAAGCGTTGGGGAAAACTAAGCGGATCCGGCCCAGAGTCGGTGGAAATTGGCCCGAAAACAGTCCAGCGGCAAGCGGAAGCGGCTAACGTTGGGCAAAAGTGACCCGAAAACAGTTCAGCGGGGGAAAACTAAGCGGATGCGGCCACGCGTTGGGGAAAACTAAGCGGATACGGCCTAGTGTTGGGGAAAAATGGCCCGAAAACAGCCCATCGGCAAGCGGAAGCGGCTAACGTTGGGGAAAAGTGACCCGAAAACAGTTAAGCGGGGGAAAACTAAGCGGATGCGGCCACGCGTTGGGGAAAACTAAGCGGATGCGGCCAAGTGTCGGTGGAAATTGGCCCGAAAACAGCCCAGCGGCAAGCGGAAGCGGCTAACGTTGGGCAAAAGTGACCCGAAAATGGATCAGCGGGGGAAAACTAAGCGGATGCGGCCACGCGTTGGGGAAAACTAAGCGGATACGGCCAAGAGTCGGTGGAAATTGGCCCGAAAACAGTCCAGCGGCAAGCGGAAGCGGCTAACGTTGGGCAAAACTGACCCGAAAACAGTTCAGCGGGGGAAAACTAAGCGGATGCGGCCACGCGTTGGGGAAAACTAAGCGGATACGGCCAAGAGTCGGTGGAAATTGGCCCGAAAACAGTCCAGCGGCAAGCGGAAGCGGCTAACGTTGGGCAAAAGTGACCCGAAAACAGTTCAGCGGGGGAAAACTAAGCGGATGCGGCCACGCGTTGGGGAAAACTAAGCGGATACGGCCAAGAGTCGGTGGAAATTGGCCCGAAAACAGTCCAGCGGCAAGCGGTAGCGGCTAACGTTGGGCAAAACTGACCCGAAAACAGTTCAGCGGGGGAAAACTAAGCGGATGCGGCCACGCGTTGGGGAAAACTAAGCGGATACGGCCAAGTGTTGGGGAAAAATGGCTCGAAAACAGCCCAGCGGCAAGCGGAAGCGGCTAACGTTGGGCAAAAGTGACCCGAAAACAGTTCAGCGGGGGAAAACTAAGCGGATGCGGCCACGCGTTGGGGAAAACTAAGCGGATACGGCCAAGTGTTGGGGAAAAATGGCCCGAAAACAGCCCAGCGGCAAGCGGAAGCGGCTAACGTTGGGGAAAAGTGACCCGAAAACAGTCCAGCGGCACGCCGAAGCGGCTAACGTTGGGCAAAAATGGCCAAAAGCGGTGGAGCAGGGCGGTCTGAATCTATGCATCCACATAAAATGGGGGGTAAACCTGGGGGATTTCCAGGGGGTGGTAACCCTGGGCGTGGCTGGAGACCCAAAATGCATATTCCCCTATAGGGGGGAAGGATTTTTGGAAGAGGCAGCCCCTCATGTACATGCCAAGCGGGGTGTACATGGCCCCTGTGGGTGCCTCCGTCGGTGTAAAATGGCCCGAAAAACAAGATTATGTTACCCGAAGACACGATTATGTTACCGAAAAAACACGGTTGAGCGGGGGCAGTAAGCACGGTTGAGCGGGGGCAAAAAACACGGTTGAGCGGGGCAAAAAACACGGTGCAGCGGGGACAAAAGACACGATTTTGTTACCGAAAAACACGGCCCGTCGGGGGCAAGGAACACGAATATGTTACCGAAAAACACGGACCACGCGGGTTGAAATCCCCAGCCGTAGAGCCGGCGAAACACGGTGGGGCAGGGCGTCTAAGCGTGGAGGCGCCCGTAAGACCGATGCGGGTTGAAATCCCCAGCCGTAAAGCCGGCGAAAAGCGGTCGGGCAGGGTGACTCCGCGTGGAGTTTCGCCCGTAAGGCCGATGCGGGTAGCCGCGCGGGTTGAAATCCCCAGCCGTAAAGCCGGCGAAACACGGTTCATTGGGGCGCCTAAGCGTGGAGGCGCCCCGCAGAGACCGAGCGGGTTGAAATCCCCAGCCGTAAAGCCGGCGAAACACGGTTCATTGGGGCGCCTAAGCGTGGAGGCGCCCCGCAGAGACCGAGCGGGTTGAAATCCCCAGCCGTAAAGCCGGCGAAACAAGTTCGGGCAGGGCGACTCCGCGTGGAGTTTCGCCCGTAAGACCGATGCGGGTAGCCGCGCGGGTTGAAATCCCCAGCCGTAAAGCCGGCGAAACACGGTTCATTGGGGCGCCTAAGCGTGGAGGCGCCCCGCAGAGACCGAGCGGGTTGAAATCCCCAGCCGTAAAGCCGGCGAAACACGGTTCATTGGGGCGCCTAAGCGTGGAGGCGCCCCGCAGAGACCGAGCGGGTTGAAATCCCCAGCCGTAAAGCCGGCGAAACACGTTCGGGCAGGGCGTCTAAGCGTGGAGGCGCCCGTAAGACCGATGCGGGTAGCCGTGCGGGTTGAAATCCCCAGCCGTAAAGCCGGCGAAACACGGTTGAGCGGGGCGTCTAAGCGTGGAGGCGCCCTGCAGTGACCGAGCGGGTTGAAATCCCCAGCCGTAAAGCCGGTGAAACACGGTTGAGCGGGGCGCCTAAGCGTGGAGGCGCCCCGCAGAGACCGAGCGGGTTGAAATCCCCAGCCGTAAAGCCGGCGAAACACGTTCGGGCAGGGCGACTCCGCGTGGAGTTTCGCCCGTAAGACCGATGCGGGTAGCCGCGCGGGTTGAAATCCCCAGCCGTAAAGCCGGCGAAACACGGTTCATTGGGGAGCCTAAGCGTGGAGGCGCCCCGTAGAGACCGAGCGGGTTGAAATCCCCAGCCGTAAAGCCGGCGAAACACGTTCGGGCAGGGCGTCTAAGCGTGGAGGCGCCCGTAAGACCGATGCGGGTAGCCGCGCGGGTTGAAATCCCCAGCCGTAAAGCCGGCGAAACACGGTTGAGCGGGGCGCCTAAGCGTGGAGGCGCCCCGCAGTGACCGAGCGGGTTGAAATCCCCAGCCGTAAAGCCGGCGAAACACGGTTGAGCGGGGTGCCTAAGCGTGGAGGCGCCCCGCAGAGACCGATGCGGGTTGAAATCCCCAGCCGTAAAGCCGGCGAAACACGATCGGGCAGGGCGTCTAAGCGTGGAGGCGCCCGTAAGACCGATGCGGGTAGCCGCAAGGGTTGAAATCCCCAGCCGTAAAGGCGGCGAAACACGGTTGAGCGGGGCGCCTAAGCGTGGAGGCGGCCCGCAGAGACCGAGCGGGTTGAAATCCCCAGCCGTAAAGCCGGCGAAACACGGTTCATTGGG
>CAXKVT010000352.1:55000-57500 GCA_964058875.1 Carex rostrata
CCAAGTGTCGGTGGAAATTGGCCCGAAAACAGCCCAGCGGCAAGCGGAAGCGGCTAACGTTGGGCAAAAGTGACCCGAAAACAGTTCAGCGGGGGAAAACTAAGCGGATGCGGCCACGCGTTGGGGAAAACTAAGCGGATACGGCCAAGAGTCTGTGGAAATTGGCCCGAAAACAGTCCAGCGGCAAGCGGAAGCGGCTAACGTTGGGCAAAAGTGACCCGAAAACAGTTCAGCGGGGCAAATTTTTGAAATTTTTTTTGAAATTTTTTTGAATTTTTGAAATTTTTGAAGTTTTTTTGGGTTTTTGGACTTTTTTTGAATTTTTGAAATTTTTGAATTTTTTTGAATTTTTTTGAATTTTTTGAATTTTTTTTGAATTTTTGAAATTTTTTTTTTTTTTTTGAATTTATTTGATTTTATAAATTTTTTGTGATTTTTTGAGATTTTTTTGAATATTTTACATGGGTGATTTTGACTTGGGGGATTTTCAGGGGGTGGTAACCCTGGGCGTGGCTAGAGCCTCAAAATGCATATTCCCCTATAGGGGGGCAAGGTTTTCAAAAATGGGTGCCCCCTCATGTACACGCGCGTGGGTGTACATGGCCCCGTCGGTGCCAGCGTGGGTGGAAAATGGCCCGAAAACAGCCCAGCGGCAAGCGGAAGCGGCTAACGTTGGGCAAAACTGACCCGAAAGCAGTATAGCTTGGAAAATTAAGCGGATGCAGCCAATTGTTGGCGAAAACTAAGCGGATACGGCCAAGTGTCGGTGAAAAATGGCCCGAAAACAGTCCAGCGGCAAGCGGAAACGGCTAACGTTGGGCAAAAGTGACCCGAAAACAGTTCAACTGGGGGAAATTAAGCGGAAGCAGCCAAGCGTTGGGGAAAACCAAGCGGATACGGCCAAGAGTCGGTGGAAAATGGCCCGAAAACAGTCCAGCGGCAAGCGGAAACGGCTAACGTTGGGACAAAGTGACCCGAAAACAGTTCAGCTGGGGAAAATTAAGCGGATGCAGCCAAGCGTTGGGGAAAACTAAGCGGATCCGGCCCAGAGTCGGTGGAAATTGGCCCGAAAACAGTCCAGCGGCAAGCGGAAGCGGCTAACGTTGGGCAAAAGTGACCCGAAAACAGTTCAGCGGGGGAAAACTAAGCGGATGCGGCCACGCGTTGGGGAAAACTAAGCGGATACGGCCTAGTGTTGGGGAAAAATGGCCCGAAAACAGCCCATCGGCAAGCGGAAGCGGCTAACGTTGGGGAAAAGTGACCCGAAAACAGTTAAGCGGGGGAAAACTAAGCGGATGCGGCCACGCGTTGGGGAAAACTAAGCGGATGCGGCCAAGTGTCGGTGGAAATTGGCCCGAAAACAGCCCAGCGGCAAGCGGAAGCGGCTAACGTTGGGCAAAAGTGACCCGAAAATGGATCAGCGGGGGAAAACTAAGCGGATGCGGCCACGCGTTGGGGAAAACTAAGCGGATACGGCCAAGAGTCGGTGGAAATTGGCCCGAAAACAGTCCAGCGGCAAGCGGAAGCGGCTAACGTTGGGCAAAACTGACCCGAAAACAGTTCAGCGGGGGAAAACTAAGCGGATGCGGCCACGCGTTGGGGAAAACTAAGCGGATACGGCCAAGAGTCGGTGGAAATTGGCCCGAAAACAGTCCAGCGGCAAGCGGAAGCGGCTAACGTTGGGCAAAAGTGACCCGAAAACAGTTCAGCGGGGGAAAACTAAGCGGATGCAGCCACGCGTTGGGGAAAACTAAGCGGATACGGCCAAGAGTCGGTGGAAATTGGCCCGAAAACAGTCCAGCGGCAAGCGGTAGCGGCTAACGTTGGGCAAAACTGACCCGAAAACAGTTCAGCGGGGGAAAACTAAGCGGATGCGGCCACGCGTTGGGGAAAACTAAGCGGATACGGCCAAGTGTTGGGGAAAAATGGCTCGAAAACAGCCCAGCGGCAAGCGGAAGCGGCTAACGTTGGGCAAAAGTGACCCGAAAACAGTTCAGCGGGGGAAAACTAAGCGGATGCGGCCACGCGTTGGGGAAAACTAAGCGGATACGGCCAAGTGTTGGGGAAAAATGGCCCGAAAACAGCCCAGCGGCAAGCGGAAGCGGCTAACGTTGGGGAAAAGTGACCCGAAAACAGTCCAGCGGGGGAAAACTAAGCGGATGCGGCCACGCGTTGGGGAAAACTAAGCGGATACGGCCAAGCGTCGGTGAAAAAGGCCCGAAAACAGTCCAGCGGCACGCCGAAGCGGCTAACGTTGGGCAAAAATGGCCAAAAGCGGTGGAGCAGGGCGGTCTGAATCTATGCATCCACATAAAATGGGGGGTAAACCTGGGGGATTTCCAGGGGGTGGTAACCCTGGGCGTGGCTGGAGACCCAAAATGCATATTCCCCTATAGGGGGGAAGGATTTTTGGAAGAGGCAGCCCCTCATGTACATGCCAAGCGGGGTGTACATGGCCCCTGTGGGTGCCTCCGTCGGTGTAAAATGGCCCGAAAAACAA
>CAXKVT010000352.1:67500-72500 GCA_964058875.1 Carex rostrata
GCATGCGGCCAAGCGTCGGTGCAAAATGGCCCGAAAACAGTCCCGTCGGTGCCCCCGTCGGGCTAAAATGACCCGAAAACAGTTCAGCTGGGGAAAATTAAGCGGATCCGGCCAAGAGTCGGTGGAAATTGGCCCGAAAACAGCCCAGCGGCAAGCGGAAGCGGCTAACGTTGGGGAAAAGTGACACGAAAACAGTTAAGCGGGGGAAAACTAAGCGGATGCGGCCACGCGTTGGGGAAAACAAAGCGGATCTGGCCCAGAGTCGGTGGAAATTGGCCCGAAAACAGTCCAGCGGCAAGCGGAAGCGGCTAACGTTGGGAAAAAGTGACCCGAAAACAGTTCAGCGGGGGAAAACTAAGCGGATGCGGCCACGCGTTGGGGAAAATTAAGCGGATCCGGCCAAGAGTCGGTGGAAATTGGCCCGAAAACAGCCCAGCGGCAAGCGGAAGCGGCTAACGTTGTGGAAAAGTGACCCGAAAACAGTTAAGCGGGGGAAAACTAAGCGGATGCGGCCACGCGTTGGGGAAAACTAAGCGGATACGGCCAAGAGTCGGTGGAAATAGGCCCGAAAACAGTCCAGCGGCAAGCGGAAGCGGCTAACGTTGGGCAAAAGTCACCCGAAAACAGTTCAGCGGGGCAAATTTTTGAAATTTTTTTTGAAATTTTGAAATTTTTTTGAATTTTTGAAATTTTTGAAGTTTTTTTGGGTTTTTGGACTTTTTTTGAATTTTTGAATTTTTTGAATTTTTTTGAATTTTTTTGAATTTTTTTGAATTTTTTGAATTTTTTTTGAATTTTTGAATTTTTGAATTTTTTTTGAATTTATTTGATTTTATAAATTTTTTGTGATTTTTTGAGATTTTTTTGAATATTTTACATGGGTGATTTCGACTTGGGGGATTTTCAGGGGGTGGTAACCCTGGGCGTGGCTAGAGCCTCAAAATGCATATTCCCCTATAGGGGGGCAAGGTTTTCAAAAATGGGTGCCCCCTCATGTACACGCGCGTGGGTGTACATGGCCCCGTCGGTGCCAGCGTGGGTGGAAAATGGCCCGAAAACAGCCCAGCGGCAAGCGGAAGCGGCTAACGTTGGGCAAAACTGACCCGAAAGCAGTATAGCTTGGAAAATTAAGCGGATGCAGCCAATTGTTGGCGAAAACTAAGCGGATACGGCCAAGTGACGGTGAAAAATGGCCCGAAAACAGTCCAGCGGCAAGCGGAAACGGCTAACGTTGGGCAAAAGTGACCCGAAAACAGTTCAGCTGGGGGAAATTAAGCGGAAGCAGCCAAGCGTTGGGCAAAACCAAGCGGATACGGCCAAGAGTCGGTGGAAAATGGCCCGAAAACAGTCCAGCGGCAAGCGGAAACGGCTAACGTTGGGACAAAGTGACCCGAAAACAGTTCAGCTGGGGAAAATTAAGCGGATGCAGCCAAGCGTTGGGGAAAACTAAGCGGATCCGGCCCAGAGTCGGTGGAAATTGGCCCGAAAACAGTCCAGCGGCAAGCGGAAGCGGCTAACGTTGGGCAAAAGTGACCCGAAAACAGTTCAGCGGGGGAAAACTAAGCGGATGCGGCCACGCGTTGGGGAAAACTAAGCGGATACGGCCAAGTGTTGGGGAAAAATGGCCCGAAAACAGCCCAGCGGCAAGCGGAAGCGGCTAACGTTGGGGAAAAGTGACCCGAAAACAGTTAAGCGGGGGAAAACTAAGCGGATGCGGGCACGCGTTGGGGAAAACTAAGCGGATGCGGCCAAGTGTCGGTGGAAATTGGCCCGAAAACAGCCCAGCGGCAAGCGGAAGCGGCTAACGTTGGGCAAAAGTGACCCGAAAACAGTTCAGCGGGGGAAAACTAAGCGGATGCGGCCACGCGTTGGGGAAAACTAAGCGGATACGGCCAAGAGTCTGTGGAAATTGGCCCGAAAACAGTCCAGCGGCAAGCGGAAGCGGCTAACGTTGGGCAAAAGTGACCCGAAAACAGTTCAGCGGGGCAAATTTTTGAAATTTTTTTTGAAATTTTTTTGAATTTTTGAAATTTTTGAAGTTTTTTTGGGTTTTTGGACTTTTTTTGAATTTTTGAAATTTTTGAATTTTTTTGAATTTTTTTGAATTTTTTGAATTTTTTTTGAATTTTTGAAATTTTTTTTTTTTTTTTGAATTTATTTGATTTTATAAATTTTTTGTGATTTTTTGAGATTTTTTTGAATATTTTACATGGGTGATTTTGACTTGGGGGATTTTCAGGGGGTGGTAACCCTGGGCGTGGCTAGAGCCTCAAAATGCATATTCCCCTATAGGGGGGCAAGGTTTTCAAAAATGGGTGCCCCCTCATGTACACGCGCGTGGGTGTACATGGCCCCGTCGGTGCCAGCGTGGGTGGAAAATGGCCCGAAAACAGCCCAGCGGCAAGCGGAAGCGGCTAACGTTGGGCAAAACTGACCCGAAAGCAGTATAGCTTGGAAAATTAAGCGGATGCAGCCAATTGTTGGCGAAAACTAAGCGGATACGGCCAAGTGTCGGTGAAAAATGGCCCGAAAACAGTCCAGCGGCAAGCGGAAACGGCTAACGTTGGGCAAAAGTGACCCGAAAACAGTTCAGCTGGGGGAAATTAAGCGGAAGCAGCCAAGCGTTGGGGAAAACCAAGCGGATACGGCCAAGAGTCGGTGGAAAATGGCCCGAAAACAGTCCAGCGGCAAGCGGAAACGGCTAACGTTGGGACAAAGTGACCCGAAAACAGTTCAGCTGGGGAAAATTAAGCGGATGCAGCCAAGCGTTGGGGAAAACTAAGCGGATCCGGCCCAGAGTCGGTGGAAATTGGCCCGAAAACAGTCCAGCGGCAAGCGGAAGCGGCTAACGTTGGGCAAAAGTGACCCGAAAACAGTTCAGCGGGGGAAAACTAAGCGGATGCGGCCACGCGTTGGGGAAAACTAAGCGGATACGGCCTAGTGTTGGGGAAAAATGGCCCGAAAACAGCCCAGCGGCAAGCGGAAGCGGCTAACGTTGGGGAAAAGTGACCCGAAAACAGTTAAGCGGGGGAAAACTAAGCGGATGCGGCCACGCGTTGGGGAAAACTAAGCGGATGCGGCCAAGTGTCGGTGGAAATTGGCCCGAAAACAGCCCAGCGGCAAGCGGAAGCGGCTAACGTTGGGCAAAAGTGACCCGAAAATGGATCAGCGGGGGAAAACTAAGCGGATGCGGCCACGCGTTGGGGAAAACTAAGCGGATACGGCCAAGAGTCGGTGGAAATTGGCCCGAAAACAGTCCAGCGGCAAGCGGAAGCGGCTAACGTTGGGCAAAACTGACCCGAAAACAGTTCAGCGGGGGAAAACTAAGCGGATGCGGCCACGCGTTGGGGAAAACTAAGCGGATACGGCCAAGAGTCGGTGGAAATTGGCCCGAAAACAGTCCAGCGGCAAGCGGAAGCGGCTAACGTTGGGCAAAAGTGACCCGAAAACAGTTCAGCGGGGGAAAACTAAGCGGATGCGGCCACGCGTTGGGGAAAACTAAGCGGATACGGCCAAGAGTCGGTGGAAATTGGCCCGAAAACAGTCCAGCGGCAAGCGGTAGCGGCTAACGTTGGGCAAAACTGACCCGAAAACAGTTCAGCGGGGGAAAACTAAGCGGATGCGGCCACGCGTTGGGGAAAACTAAGCGGATACGGCCAAGTGTTGGGGAAAAATGGCTCGAAAACAGCCCAGCGGCAAGCGGAAGCGGCTAACGTTGGGCAAAAGTGACCCGAAAACAGTTCAGCGGGGGAAAACTAAGCGGATGCGGCCACGCGTTGGGGAAAACTAAGCGGATACGGCCAAGTGTGGGGGAAAAATGGCCCGAAAACAGCCCAGCGGCAAGCGGAAGCCGCTAACGTTGGGCAAAAGTGACCCGAAAACAGTCCAGCGGGGGAAAACTAAGCGGATGCGGCCACGCGTTGGGGAAAACTAAGCGGATACGGCCAAGCGTCGGTGAAAAAGGCCCGAAAACAGTCCAGCGGCACGCCGAAGCGGCTAACGTTGGGCAAAAATGGCCAAAAGCGGTGGAGCAGGGCGGTCTGAATCTATGCATCCACATAAAATGGGGGGTAAACCTGGGGGATTTCCAGGGGGTGGTAACCCTGGGCGTGGCTGGAGACCCAAAATGCATATTCCCCTATAGGGGGGAAGGATTTTTGGAAGAGGCAGCCCCTCATGTACATGCCAAGCGGGGTGTACATGGCCCCTGTGGGTGCCTCCGTCGGTGTAAAATGGCCCGAAAAACAAGATTATGTTACCCGAAGACACGATTATGTTACCGAAAAAACACGGTTGAGCGGGGGCAGTAAGCACGGTTGAGCGGGGGCAAAAAACACGGTTGAGCGGGGCAAAAAACACGGTGCAGCGGGGACAAAAGACACGATTTTGTTACCGAAAAACACGGCCCGTCGGGGGCAAGGAACACGAATATGTTACCGAAAAACACGGACCACGCGGGTTGAAATCCCCAGCCGTAGAGCCGGCGAAACACGGTGGGGCAGGGCGTCTAAGCGTGGAGGCGCCCGTAAGACCGATGCGGGTTGAAATCCCCAGCCGTAAAGCCGGCGAAAAGCGGTCGGGCAGGGTGACTCCGCGTGGAGTTTCGCCCGTAAGGCCGATGCGGGTAGCCGCGCGGGTTGAAATCCCCAGCCGTAAAGCCGGCGAAACACGGTTCATTGGGGCGCCTAAGCGTGGAGGCGCCCCGCAGAGACCGAGCGGGTTGAAATCCCCAGCCGTAAAGCCGGCGAAACACGGTTCATTGGGGCGCCTAAGCGTGGAGGCGCCCCGCAGAGACCGAGCGGGTTGAAATCCCCAGCCGTAAAGCCGGCGAAACAAGTTCGGGCAGGGCGACTCCGCGTGGAGTTTCGCCCGTAAGACCGATGCGGGTAGCCGCGCGGGTTGAAATCCCCAGCCGTAAAGCCGGCGAAACACGGTTCATTGGGGCGCCTAAGCGTGGAGGCGCCCCGCAGAGACCGAGCGGGTTGAAATCCCCAGCCGTA